>QFEN01002192.1:0-74745 GCA_003316125.1 Auricularia polytricha
ACCTTCAAAACCCGAAGTGTTTGGTGCACTACCAGGATCAGTCCACCCCTTCTATAACAACTACTGTACCCAACACTTCTAAGCACAAGAACCGCTGACCAGTAGCAATTTTGGTTTGTTGTTTTTGTTGAGTTTTTCAGCAGACCAACTTTGAAGATCGACAACGCACTGGAAACTGTTCCACATGTGGTCAACAGTCCATTGAGGTAAAATCTATATATACATGCATGGGACAGTTTGAATATGTCAATGCTTTAATAGATGCTGTTGAACAGTTGCCATGGCAGAAATTTACTTGCCTTGGTCATATATAATCACATCACATTTGCCCATGCCTTCAAGGATCCCCTTTAGGACATCCATCTCAGTGCACATTTTTTTGAAACCTTGTATATGTTCCTCAAACAGATTATTCAGCCCATTGATTTTGTCACATTTCCTCTCTAGAAATTGATACTCATCTTGCAAAGACTGGTGGTATTATCAAAGAGCCAATAGCTGGTGCTAGCCTGACATAACAACAATCTTGCCAAATTTGCTAATGATGAGCTCTGGCAAATCATCCAGAACATTGAATTCATGAATGAGCTGGTCAGAATTCACTACACACTTGAGAGCAAGAATGAGTAGTATCACTGATGTGTCCTTCATAGGTACAATCTCTGATGATCCGAACAATCCAATCACCTTATTCATCTCTGCATCATTTTTGGGCCTGTCATTATAAACACTAAATTGTAGCCTGTCTCTGATCTCGAGGAGATTGACCCATGCAACCCCTGCTCTGCACTGAGCAACCTCTGAGTCAAAGTGCTGTGTTTCTTTGCCAATGTCATACTTTTGGGGCACTGCTACTACTGGTCTATTGTTCAGATGTGACTTTGATGCTCTTCCACCCTGAGAGGTATTTTAATTTTAATTGTGAGTCTTTGCTTCAACTTCTTTAATATATTTGACTCATTGCTATTTTACTTGCCTGCTCGCCTCTTCCTTTGGCTTTGTACTGTGCCTTGGAAGGTATGTTAATTGATACTGTATATGGAATATACTAAGCAATATGATGGTGAGTGTCTGATAAAGAAAATTTATTGATATTTGCCTCACATTTCTTATATTCCTTTGCCCTTTGCCCCTCCCTGGCCTCACTTGTTATTTCATGTATTATAAAATATTGTAAAATTGAGATCCATGAACATCATGTGTTATTGTCACATAATGACTCATTCTCTATCATGAGCGGTGTGATATACTAAATATATACTAACTAGTATGACTTTGGCTTACATATGTATATTAAGAATCCACATAGGATATTCATAGTGTTTCATACCACCATCTGCCTTGAACACTGTGTCAGTGGTGGAATATGATACCTCAAATATATGTATGTACAGTATGTAATTATATATACATCTTCCACTGCTGGAATGGTTGTGACAGAGAATGTATATTCAAGGTATCATATTATGCTGCTGGCACAGTAACAGCAGTGCACTCTCCACCCTATCCTAGGGTAGGCTAATAATCCCTTAGAGTCATGGTGCCCCACCCAAAGATTGATTTTTCTAGCCTTCATGTGACTTGCCTGTCCTTCAGAAGCATTTTTCCTGGGGGTTCTTGAGCCCTCTGAACACAATGGTAAAGCCAGATTTGGCTGGAAAAATCATTTTCCTGAGATATACAAGGTCCTCCTCCCCTCTCTGACCTCCTGCATGTGACTATACTGATAGTTTGCTTCAATACTGATACTGGAAAATCAGTCCTAGGGTTATCAAGGCCTAGGAATTGATTGAGAATGGTCCCAGACCATCCAGACATTGGTGTCACTATGATATGGCTGATGGGTGGAAATATCAGTATTTCAACCATATCTCAATGTTTCAACCACTGATTTCTTTGATTGTTGGCTCATATCAATCCCAGAAGCATCCTCTATGATATGTACCAGCCCGCCAAAAGATATTTTTTCACAAGTTTGAAATGTATTTCTGTTATGACCATATAAATGATTGGTGAACTGCTTATCAATATCCTTGAGGTATGGAACAAAAATAGTTGAGTCCTCTGGTGTACTGTCCATAATCCCATCACATAGGTTTGTCAGCTGTTTCAATGTGGCTTGACCCTTGGTATCATCAGCTTCAGATGCATTAACTAATGCTCTGATCTCAGCATACATTGGGAACACATCCTTTGATGTGAGACATCACAAAATGTCAATGCTGCTTGACATATATATGGTGTACATTTATGTTAACCTTAAAGGTCAGCAGGGTCCTGTTCTGATTGAATTGAATAAATAAATCACTTACACCCATGACAATGGAGATGTTCTGTGAGAGCTCACACAATGTAAACTTGTGATGCTTATGATAGTGCTTGCCCATGGGTAGCACATCATGCATGAGCATTGTAGGAAACATCTATTCTCTGGCCCCACAAAGAAAATTTTACCTACTTATGTTAGCACTCTTGCTGCTTACATAATGAAGTCAATCTTTCACCAGTACCAGTCAGAGTCTGAAGTCCACTGTCCTTGTCTTGAGTTTTCCTTTCTGAGCACTGAGCCTAGAGCAAAGACCCTTTAGGGTCAAACATTGTCTCTCTAGACATAGCAGCTAGGCAGTGCAAGATCCAACATTACTCTGCAAGCCTGCAGAATTGTTGTACCCACAGCATTATCATGAGGTGAGCATCTTTCAATACACAGATAAGTGTTGAATTTTTTCCGAGTGCTAGTTTCTGGAATTTCATTTCCAGTACTTTCAATACAGCTTTCCCCCACCCTGCTGATATTCATCAAACATATTTCTCAACATTGAGATCAGAAGTTCCTTGATTGTTTTGCTATAGATGTGTAGCATCTGGTTTCAACTCAGGTGTCAAGCGAGCTCAACACCATCTGTGAGGAGGAGATCTGGTATGTCATATCATCATCAGCATTGATACTCAAACAAGAATCCTACACATCCAGTGTCATATCTAGATGTGACCTCAATGCACCAACAACACAGCACACCAGCACATACATATGTGACTCTCAATGCACCATTAGTTGGTATGTACACCCGCATCAAGGGTTGACTCTGGATGCACTCATGACAGTCAGTATGTGCTTACCTTGGTCATATAAGATCACTCCCCACTGACTGACACTGTTGATCTGCCCCATGACTTTTGCAAGATGCTCGCACAGCTCCACATGCTTATTAATGTGATCATCCATTGTCATGCATGGTATGCACTTCATACCATGACATATACAAAAAGCAAGTATAAAGGAGATGATTAGAGGAGTGTACAAGGATATACTTCACTATCATAAGCTTAAGTTTTCTGTTATTGAGTTGTATTTATAGTTTTCCATCAGTCTCTGTCTCTTTCTATTTTTCAGGCTTATTCAGCCACTTGATTTCATTAGTGAGCCACTCAGATATGTTTGTAAGCATGTCATATGATTGGTAAAATTCTGATTTGTAAGGAGATATTCCATGACTTATCATGATCTTGTCATGATTTGTAAGGATATTCCATGACTCATCATGTTTTGTCATGATTTATCATGCTTTGTAATATTCTCCCCATGATTCGTAATATTTTACTCACGTACTTTAGTAAGCAGCTGATTCAGCACACCAAAAGGCTTAGTTTGTAAGCACATTCTTACCAATCCAGTGATGAGTCATGCTTAGTAAGGATGGTTTCCAAAATGTATTTAAGGACTCCAATCCAACCAAATAAATAAGTTTTTCCTCTTCCATTCTTGTCTCCAACTGTGAGTACTGTAAGAATTTGAAGTGTAGGAGTTTTCCCACTTTCTGTCTCCATTGTGTGAGATCCAGAAGAAAGTGAAGCTCTACAAGTTACCTTTGAAAACCATTGTATTTCATCAGTCATTTGTTATATAGTATCTTACAGGGATCACCTATACAACCTTCTATTCATTTTATCCACGTATACTAGTCAACACTCTCTCTTTTACAGGAAGAGAGACTCAAGTAAGGAGAACACAACAAAGTTGAAACAGACTTTCATAGGTTGAGATACGACCTACTAGGGTGTAACATACCTAACAGATATTTCCTATACAAAGGAATCACAGACACATTCAGGAGGATAATTTCTTTTCAACAGAAGGTAATTTAATTACTCTTTGACTACCTATGAACACCACGTTATCAACCGAGAAGTAGAAAATCCATTGGCCATGAACTTGAGGAGCTGGCAACTATTTTGTCTTATCAAAGTGTAGTTGTGTTGTCACTGCATTTTACACACTTTCATATGTTTTTTCAGGGCAGTCATTGTACACCCTGAACTTCAATGGATTCTTGAGGTCAATAAGATTCACTTTCCCTATCCCAATTTTCATCTTTGCAATTGCTGCATCCAGCTGCTGGACATGAGCAGCCAACTCATTGGTTGCCTCATCTGTCTGTACTGGGTGTGTGTCTAAGCAGAATGTGTTTGAATCTTATGCATCCTTGGCCTGTGTTAGTCTGGTGAGCTGTTTGTGTACATGCTTGACTTATGCCATCATTGATATTCTTCTTTCCTTTGCATGGTGGCATCGCAGCACATTGAGATAGTGTGTGGGTCAGTTCTAACCCTGTATCTTTATCAATCTCTTCACTTAATCCATCAGCTCCCTCTGTCACTCATCTCCCTCCTGCCCTGAAGTGCCTCATGCTTTTGGCATGCTTCTTTGATGTGCGGCTGATCCTCAAAGTATAAAGTTAATTTGCATTTTATTCTATTAGTGGATAAATATAGCAAGCTATGATAGCTTTTATTGGATGATATGTACACTTGGGCAAGTCTGAAGTCATTATAGGTATGCTAATTTTAGAATATATTTGATAATTGTGAGTGAGATGAGCCAGCACATCCAGTGTTATGTCTATATGGGCTGGTCATTCACATTATTGTACATACTCATGTGGTCTACCATAAATTTCCTCCTGTCATATACATATGTGCTATATACTTGGCAGGTGTTTTATTATATGATAGGAGCTCATCCATCCAGAGTCATATCTAGATGCACTAGTTATGTCCAAAAATGGCAACCTAACCAGTGTCTTGTTACTTGAGGGTCTTATATAAAAAGCATGTAAAATGCAGTGACAATCACAACTACACTTTGATAAGACAAACAGTTGCCAGCTCCTCAAGTTCATGGTCAATGGATTTTCTACTTCTCAGTTGATAACATGGTGTTCATGGGTGGTCAAAGAGTAAATAAATTACCTTCTGTTGAAAAAGAAATTGTCCTCCTGAATGTATCTTAGGTATGTTACACCCTAGTAGGTTGTGTCTCAACCTATGAAAGTCTGTTTCAACTTTGTTGTGTTCTCCTTACTCAAGTCTCTCTTCCTGTAAAAGAGAGAGTATTGACTAGTATATGTTGATAAAATGAATAGAGGGTTGTATAGGTGATCCCTGTAAGATACTATACAACAAATGATTGACAAAAAGGCAATGGGTTTTCAAAGGTAACTTATAGACCTTCACTTTCTTCTGGATCTCACACAGTGGAGACAGAAAGTGGGAAAACTCCTACACTTCAAATTCTTACAGTACTCACAGTTGGAGACAAGAATGGAAGAAGAAAGACTTCCTACACTTCAAATTCTTACAGTACTCACAGATGGAGACAAGAATGGAAGAGGAAACACTTCCTACACTTCAAATTCTTACAATACTCACAGCTTGAGACAAGAATGGAAGAGGAAAAACTTATTTATTTGGTTGGATTGGAGTCCTTAAATACATTTTGGAAACCATCCTTACTAAGCATGACTCATCATTGGATTGGTAAGAATGTGCTTACAAACCAAGCCTTTTGGTATGCTGAATCAGCTGCTTACTAAAGTACATGACTAAAATATTACCAATCATAGGGAGAATATTACAAAGCATAATAAATCATGACAAAACATGATGAGTCATGAAATATCCTTACAAATCATGACAAGATCATGACGAGTAATAGAATATCCTTACAAATCAGAATTTTACCAATCACATGACATGCTTACAAACATATCTGAGTGGCTCACTGATGAAATCAAGTGGCTGAATAAGCCTGGAAAAATGAAAAGAGACAGAAACTGATGGAAAACTATAAATACAACTCAATAACAGAAAACCTAAGCTTATGATAGTGAAGTATATCCTTGTACACTCCTCTAATCATCTCCTTTATACTTGCTTTTTGTATATGTCATGGTATGAAGCGCATACCATGCATGACACCGGTATGCAGAATTAATCAGACACAATGTAGAAAGGTAATATGAGAAATATAAAACCTAGCTACTATGTTGAGTCTTGCTAAGCCTAGGCTAGTTCGACCCTAAAGGGGCCTGCTGTCTGATATAAGAGTGATAGTTAGTGTCTTTAGGTTAAAGAGAGAATAGCTAGCATATGAAAATAGTGGGTCCGATGACAGGAAACTGAGTCCGATGTGCGGGAAAGTTCGGGTCCGATGCGCAGGAACAGCAGGTTCGACAGATGAAGATGGGATGTGACGAGAAACGGACGCAAAGTGACGGGACTAGTATCAAGGGGACGGATAGTGTCAAGAAAAAGAGTGACAAGAGTTCGGGTCATAAAGAGCAGGTAACCGGGTGTATTGGGCAAGATTTTGAGGTATCAAGGTATCTTTGTAAGGACTGGGACTCTAAATGTAAGGGTAACTCCCCTCTACAAGTAGGTAAGGTAAATTAGAGTCACCTGGTCCTATATAACTAGCTACATGAGAGTCCGGAGTCCTATAGGCAAAAGTAGTAGTGATGCATCAGGCCCAAAGGTAATGTCCGATGTATAGTATGTAAATTGGCACGAGGTACTGTGGCCTGTGAGAATCCATGTAATAACACTATCTACCATATCAGTAATGATCTATAAGGGACTATTCACCAGTGGGGACACATGGGACGGATCGGACATAGAAATTTACAGGTTTCCAAAGGGTATGGGTAAGTCCAATGCATCGGGTCTAGTGGGTCTGATGATTTCGGATATCAGGTTTGTCGGGTTATCAGCAGGTGTGATGGGAAATGGATAGTCAGTGGGCTGGAGTCATAAACCATCAACATACTTGATTGTGAGGCTAGTGCCAGAATGATTGGCACACCGGTCCCCGAACCTAACCTACTTACAAAAAAACCATTTAATGCTGACTAAGCTGTGGAGAGGGCGGGTGGAGACCCTGAATGGCCAGTCTCTGCCCTTGGGACCCCCAGTCCAACGTGGCTATCTTCGTCCGCCATGTTGGTGAGGATTCAGAGGTTCTGCTAACTTGACATATACTCACTTGTGTTATAGTCTTGTTCTTGTCAGTTGAGACTCGCATTGTGACTGGTTCAGAGGATACAACTGTCTGGCTGTGGGATGTAGCAATAGCCCAGCCATTGTTAGTGTACCTAACAGTTTGATGTGTTTGGTGCGCATGTTAGAAAGGAACAGGGTTTTCTGGTCGGTCAATATTTTTTTTCGGATTTGGCGACAATTACAGAGATCTGTGGTCTATGCATAGTGAGCTCGACGAGAATCACGCGTTCACATTCTTAGTTTGATCTAGCTTGAATTAGAGCATGAAGCCAACCAGAGGATGTCCTCTCTTGCAGATTCCACGCAGTGGTAAGTGAATGTCAAACAGATAATGCAAGGGAGACCGAAAAGAAACATGTATAGCGCTGGTGTAGAAGACAAATCAGTCGAAGACGACTGGCGATCACGGTGCTTGGCGGTATACACTAGCTTGGAGAATGCCAAGAAGTCGCAGGAAGCTCGCGTGACACGGGGAACATAAGGCCAAATAACAGGCGGGAATAGCCCCTTAGAACATATATCGCACTAGATGTATATAGCACCAATTGTTTCCTGGAGTAAGCAGCGATGGCTACACAATTCAGCCAACAGTAGCAAAGCTTGAACAGCTCACCGGATATGTGCATCTCTGTTGTGAACTGAGATTACCTGATAATGAGAAGCTCTAAGATTTCAATAGTAGGACTGGGTGGACATATATACGTTAATATCGCATGTTGGGTAATCTCCCGTAGCAGATAGTCGTTCCATCTTTTTATGCTTGCCAGGCGTCAGTGCCTCAGAATTATTTTGCCCTCGGTGGCCCCCACGAACCCGAATGCTCAGAATCGTCCTTGTAGTCTACCACCACCGAGCGCTCGACGCGTACGCGTACACCGAGTTCTATGTCGTCGGTATACCCACTGTGACCAGATGTGGGCCTGAACTCTGCATTGATGGGGCTTTTACAGCCTTTGGAGTGGCTCTTAGACTCGAACTGTGAGCGGAGACCGGACGTCACTTTCTTTTGCGCAGAGAGCGTGGGACGCGCGACTATCACGTTTTCCGTGTGTTGGGTGTTTGGCTCTGACATTCCTTTGCGAGCGTGGGTGAGTGGAGCGGAAGCAACGGAACGAATGTATATTGCGAGCGTTAGCAAAATAGCAGTCAAGCTGTGGTTGTGCGCACCTCGTATATTGATGAGGATCCGTTGGCTCATGATCCATGTTACAGCATAACCTATTGATACCCTGATGATGCATTTTGAGCGGTCTGATATCCTTTATGCCAGACAATGCGAAACTTACCCTGCCGACTAATAACAGGGGCGAGTCGATATAATCGAGCTGAGTTTTCATAGTATATCCGTAATCAAGCCTACCTACCTGAGTGTCGATATCGGTCGTATGATAAAGGATGAGGTTCAATACGTTCGCCGCTGAGGGAACGTTAGGAGGGTGCTCATCACAAGCAGAGCGTACTTGCCAGACAACATGATGAAATATCCAATGCCGTCATATATCAGGCTAAGTATAATGAGCAATATGCATCGACTCTCCAAGCTGTGTGGGACTTACACCCGTATCAGCCGTTCTACTCTAACAGTTATGGTTTAGCGACCATAAAGACGGGAGAGAAAAGGCGCACCTGGTACTGAGAGGATTATAACGCAGAAGATGCATGGTAGATACCATCACCATCACGATATCATAAATCATCAGGGCGAGGTAGTAGAACCATGTTGACAATACTTTGCCAGCATTTGCTGAAGTGCAGCTATGGTTCACGAAGATCTGAACAGCCCAGACTGGTGGTAAAGGGATCACTTACTTTCCCTAAAAAGGGACGTTGTTTGCATGAGATTTTGTTGTAAGGAACACTGACGTACATCAACCATAACAGCTGTCAATTCTAAAGGTCAATACGAAACCAAGATTGAATTATAAGCCAGAGCTTACGGGTGCGGTGATATAGATCGGCAAACCACTCCGCCTAAAACGAAACAAATAAGAGAAAGGATATCACGTTTGTTTTGGGCCCACCGAAATTGCGACGAGGTATAGCAGCAATAGCGCGATTCCTATCCGCCTATCTCTTCTTGCAATATTGAATGTCCTTCACGGTGTTTTGAGTCTGTGCAGTTGCAACCCACAAAAATTTCGACAGAACATACCTGACACCTAGGATGAGCTGCGATATCATAGATTGTACGGCTGCAGCGGGGTCAATAGAGTCCTTGTGGGTGAACACCAATAGGACGGACCTTTGAAGATAGGCGCCACAATATAGAATTGCTGACACGTTTGGAGGGTAAAGGTGGAGGAGAAGTATCCGTAATTGCTGATGACTATAGCCAAGATACTAAAATAGCTGCATTGAATGTGAGCAGAAAAAAACATGACAGAATTAGGACAAAACATACCGTATGAGAATAAATAGGACGCAGGCAATACTGATGGAAATCAAGCTTGTCAATGATAGTACGTGAATGCCCTCGTACACATACCTCATGTGAAAAAATGACGATTGGCTTCGGTAAAAGCGCCATTCTGCGGGGAGTGTGATGATATAACTGAACGTAATCAGTGACGACTATGGGGGCGCGACACAGAAAGAAAAGACTTACTCGTAAAATGCAATGGAGATGGATGCTATTCGCATATACTTCTCCGAGGTTGTGCTGTCTACAATTATACGCCGTTCCATTTAAGGCGCGTTGATTAGCTCTGCGTCAGGCAGATTTGACTGCCAAGGCGAGGGATGAGGCAAAAATTTGAAATGCAGCAAAGGCTGCGACCGAGCAAGCTGATAGCGAAGGCCCTTCTGCGAATAGGAATACCACGAACCGGACGCTCCGCTTTTGACAGAGAAAGGAACCAACACTGAGAAGGAGGAATGGAGCCAAGGCATTGCTTTTCTACCAAGACCACACCTTTGAAATTGATCAACCATGCTTGGGTAGCCAATGGAAAAGGGGAAAGACCTATCCAGACTCGTCCGAGGCTCGGTTGAATTCAGACTCAGTAAAACTTTCGTGCAAGCTAAGTTTGAGTCAAGTGCAAGCTAGTACAAGCCAGCAAGGCGTGACGTTTAAGGTCCAACCCCACTGGGCGTTAACTTTCCTGATGTAAGCAGACATACGGGGTTTGTGATTCATGAAATCCGTTCATCAATATTGAAGGTCTCAGCCTACTTTCAGTGCGACCCACGATCGCGAGAAACGCATTTGACTGTCACAATCCTGCAAGATGTCATCTAAAACCAAAATGTTCGAATCAGAAAGGCTCCAGTTGATCATATGTTCAAAGATTTACTCAACGTATGCGAGTCGCATTCGGTGACCAAATCTGCCAGGCCAGCCATAGCGAAGATCCCAGGAGAATTTTGTCGCGTCCCGTTGTCATAGTAGCCATCCACTGCTAACCAATATGTGTACCGATCTTGCTCGCAGTGACATACAGGACTCTTCTCTGAAAAATTTACGTCTTTCCGCACTTTCGCATTTGTTCTGCAGTATAACTCGCAGCCGCACTGGCAAGGCAACGAGCCCTCTTGCCACGACGCTACCAGTAATCACTCCTCGGAAACTCACGAAATTGTTGGGCTGATCATTTTACGTGAGTTGTTTTCATTCGATGTACCAATCAATAATCTACTCACATCCCATAAAGTGCCCGCAACCGCGATGCCTATTCAGCCAAGCCTGGAGCGACGGTGATGATTGACCGTGAAACAAGGACTGATACTTTATGGGTAAGAATTTTTCAGCACCCGAGCGTTATCGCCCAAGTACGTAATCGCATGTTAGCGCCCTCCAAACGCTCCGCAAAAGGAATGGAGGCAAAGGAACACAACGAGAAAAAAAGCTCCTCCTCCATCCAACCCTATCCGCGCAGATTATTCTCCCTCAAACGGATTGCGAAAAGAACGATACGATTCAATAGTAGTATGGTACATTGACAAGCCATATATGTTGATGCAAATCAATTCGTCGGAGACGTGGCTATCACTGTATGGGTGAGGATTCAGAGGATCTTCTGACTTGATATTGTCGAGTGAGACTCGCATTGTGGCCGGTTGGAAGGATACGACTATCCGTATGTGGGATGCGGCCATAGAGCAGGCATTGCAGCAGTGGGTCGAGAAAGTTTGTTCAAGTTCAACGTTCCCCCCCTCCCGGTGGATGTTTGCCGTCATGCCACTTACATCTTTCAGTGTCCGATCTATTTATCGTTGGTATATACCAAAGCGTGAGGTAACGCCGCGCGTTGCCGAAACCTTCGTGCTCGCAGCAAGCTTAACCTACAGCTATGTCTGCAGGTCATACAGACACTGAGGTGGCTACTCACCATGACTCAAGAGACATATAAGCGGTCTTACTGGAATGTAGCTGGACTCTATTGGTGTCGCATTGGCTACTAAAATGGACATACTTGAAATACCCATGTGGCCACCGCATAAACATTTCATCGTAGTTGCTGTTGGAGCTTAGTGACCCCGGGTTGGCTTTCTTGACGCGATTCTGCCACGAGTGCTTATCTTTCAGGCAGAACTAGATCTGCCCACAAACGGTGGCGCAGAGTTGATATAAATTGAACCTGGTAAGTCCCAATTGAATCCTCGAAAACAATCGCCTCGTCTACAGTGAGTAATCCTGAGACTTGAAGACTTAGGCAACTTGAACATCGTATCTATTTCATTTTAGATCTTCCTGAACGTGCCACTATCAGCACCTTCGTGTACACCACATAACCAAATCACGGTAGGTGGTTTCCCAGCACTGACGGTCATCACTCACACATATACTTAGATACTATGAAGATCCAGTTCACCTATCTCATCATGCTTGCCGCTGCCGTTGGGGTGAAGGCAAACGTCGCTCGTAGTGTATGCGAAGATGATTGCCTGGATCCTGACGCTTCCGCTTCCTGCGGGGCAGGCTGGGCACCCACCTGGAGATCGAGCCGAGACTGCTACGTCTGCTGCACTAGCTAGTTGTAGTAGCAATCGAATTTGTACAGATGATATATGTTATCACCTATCAAAGCACTAGACGGCCTTGTCGCCCTCACCTTGCTCCATGCGGACGTTTCAGATATTCACCCAACTTTGTGTCAGGATAATCAACACGCAGGACCTCTTTGGTGCGGGATACATCGCTCATGAGGAACCTATGCAAAAAGTTAGCCAGTGCCTCGCAACTAAAAAAAAAGCGAGCAGGGCCGCGAAGGTTGAGAGCCTCGCCTTCACCTATCTCCCATGAAATATATTACTCCGTCACCTCATTCGAAAGGGAAACAAAGCACGGATAATCAACAGCTTTTAGAACTTACAATAAGGACATTATATATTACCCGATGACGGCTTGTCCAGAAGCGTGGGCAAGGACCCGTGGTCGTGTGGAACGTAAGGGTGACACCAGGGGTGAGTGGGCGAAGTACATGACAAGCGGCCACGGTGATTCCATCGAGGATAGATGAGCCAGAATCATGATCGAGTGTCTCATAAATGGAAATGGGATGCACGGCCCTGTACTCTCAAATATAAAATTCGATAAATGACAGGCCCATCGAACTGGCTCCGTACATTGACAAACATATTTCGTGCGCAGGACCTACTATCTAGTGGAATTGTAGTAGTTCTAGGCTTTCACGGAAGTTCGGAACAGTGAATCGAGGGCCTGCAAAATCCTTCAGTTCCCACTCCATCAATCGGAGTCACCCTAATGTAGCACCTACATATCCTCCGGATCTGCGGCTCCTCATCAACGAGAAGAATGTTTGTGTCGTGGATAAGGAGCAACTTGAAGCTTGAAGAGTGCACTGCGTGACATTTGATGTTTTGGTGTGCCTAGTTATACAACGATATCATATAAATAGCGCGGACTCTGAAGTTGAATAAGTCTAATAATTAAATAGTTTTATAGTACGCGACCAAAGTTCAAACATCCACCATAGTACCATCCCTCAAATTTCACACAAGAGCACCACCATCTCAAATACGTCGTGAACAATCTTAATCACGTCATTCCCTTTTCATCCAGCTTCAAGTCCGTTCTGCACAACCCCGCTAATTGACGGCACCTCCTCATAATTGCAACTCTACCTCGGTTTTACTAAGAAGATGCAATCGTATACGTTTCCCTCTTATGCTCTTCTCATTTTAAGCCACTGACGAAATTACTTACCCTCTTCCCCGCTTCATCAAATCGACATTTGTAACCTACCCACTGGCAGCACGATCTCGTTCGGAATTTTATTTGTTTTGATGACAAATAAATACATGAAGCACGACGTTGAGGGTCAGTCTAACCCATACTGTAGTATATGCATAGTCTCGAGTCCGAACCTGAGGCCGTCCGAGTGGCTGTCAGCTGGAAAACTGAAAATTAGTTGTTCTCAGGGAATTCCGGCTCTTCTTCACTACCTTGTGGTCTGATGACTCGCATTTTCTTTATTGATATCACGGTTTTCTTTCCAGGCAATGCGCTTGCTCAGTTACTCACGGTACCGTGATATGCAGTGGCTACTATCGTCGTCTGTTTGATGTCCTACACATCAGAACCACGGCCTGGCAGCTCCAGGTGCCTGCGCTGTCGGTGCTATTGGTACGTGGCACCTGGTTTTATTATGTACAAAGCATCCTTCATTTGTTATTTGAGGCTACCTTCTTTTGCTCTGGTTCACGTACAATGCTTCGAAGCGCCACAAGCTAGACATCCACTGCCGATAGCATAATCATCGCATGGTGTACGCTCGTTATCACCCAACTACGTTTCTCCCTACAAATGCTCACTTCAAACAGACGCACATAATCTCGACTCTGAGACTACGAAAGCGACGAGCATCCTGATGACGATGACGATTGGGGTATCCTCGGCTCGCACATATACCTTCGACGGACGGCCCAAGGTACATGCGCGTCCCACCCTCTCACCTCGGCCTGTACCCGCATATGTTGATTGCTTGCTTTTGGTGCAGCCGCGGCTTCGCTGTATCATGCGGCCTCGAGGTGTCTGCCACCGTTTGCGCGCTAGTGCTGTGGGTGTCATACGCGTACGATAACGCGAAACACGATCGCAAGTATGGGCGTCCGGACCCAGGTGCCAATGTGGATGCAAGCGAATTGGCGGATAAGGATGAATACTGTCTGCCTCTGAATGGAAATTTGCTGACACCCTGCACAAGCGCCTATGTTCAGGTACACACAAATTTGCAAAAGCTCGAGACAATAACCGGTGCGTGTTTATGCTATGTGTTAATTACTCTTCCCTGTAACCATCGCTATTTGAAACATGTACGCCCTCCCGGAAAGCAATTGCAATCATGATGGATCCTTCCTTGGAGTTGGCCACAAGATTAGCACGAGCCTATGAAAAAACGTCGGGCAGACTATCAAGTGTAGCGTGGCTTGTACTCCGGAACATAACATATAAGCCCTCGGCTATTGTTGTCCTATGGTGGTACGTTCGTGCCACCATAGGTGTGCGTGCATGCATGTTAGCATCCCCGGAAAAGCATGCCAGCCTTCACGACCGAGAGGGTGATATCTGGAATCTTGTGAGTATGCGGGTGAGAGTGGGTGATTGCTAAATTACCGTAGCAATCGCACTGAGTTACAAACTCGTGCTCAAACAATGGGGAGGGGTCCGGGTTAAGACTATCTTCCTGTCTATCCGGGCATCATCGTATGTCCAGATAGCAAGTAATCGGACGAAGTCGCCATCCCCCCATGCCTTCTTGTCCTCAAGAGTCAACATCGAGGAAGCGGCGATTCTCCACTGTCGACATGCCATTGGCTAATTCAGGTCTATCCATTACCCGAATTCGGGCGTGAGTGGCTCAGGGTCGGGGGGTAGCTCGAGACACACTTTCACGATCGCATCTCGCCATTTCACCAGAGAATTAGACGAGAGCGGGGTTCACGATGAATATATCGTTTTACACTGCTACAGTACACAGATGAAATACATTTATGTCAGAGCTACCCACAAGCCAAAAGCCGAGCAGCTCGAGTCTGCATCTATACGTTGGGGCTATCAGCAAAAAATAAAATACAGACTACGTCAACATCAAGTGCTTACCTCACTGCACGCACCGAACCTGTGCGATGCCTATCTGATACTCTGATAACACAGTATCTGGTCTATTGGAATCATATGGAGGACCTTCTCTATCCTTCCGGCACTGGAAAACGGGAGATGGCATGTGAATGAATGTGGTCTTCGCGGCTTCCAGGGAATTCTGAATCGACGGAGAAGACTTGAGATCATTGGGATTATTGGGAAGGGGCCATGTAGAAGAAACAGCAGGTACTGCAGACCCAGACACCCCAACTCCAAGAGCAGATTTACAGACAACTTGAGAGTTGAAAGACGCAGATACGGGCTACCAAAGACTATCAGACGCGGCAAGTGACAGAACCATGGTTGGAAACACCTGAATACTTGACTGACTCGCAC
This sequence comes from Auricularia polytricha, assembly GCA_003316125.1. Classification (NCBI taxonomy): domain Eukaryota; kingdom Fungi; phylum Basidiomycota; class Agaricomycetes; order Auriculariales; family Auriculariaceae; genus Auricularia; species Auricularia polytricha. Next base: position 15,779 of record QFEN01002192.1, read on the forward strand.
TCGCGGCTTCCTCGATAGGTGAAGGAGGTCTCAGCCAAGTCCCGCAAAGCACTAGAGGGAGCAAATTCCCACCTCCTTCATGTAACCCCTCGTCCTCCGTCGAATCTAGTTGCGGATGCAAGACTCTACCGAAGAGCGCAAAGACTATAGCGCAGAGCACACTCCATACAGCGCGAAACACACCGCGCACACAATCATATATGACGCAGAGTACAAACCAGAGAATAAAAATATAACACGGGAGAAATACGATCAAACATACGATCAAAAGTATCATACCACATCCGTGGAACGGGCAACTATCACTGTCATTGTGTGAGGGGGTGGGGGTGGTGTCAGGACTGCAGATGTTGAAGAAGGCGCAGTCCAAGGGTGTGAAGTCGGAGGAAGACATTGAGGAAGCGACTCATGCCCCTAAGACACTGTTTGTACTGTCCCGAGGAAAGAATTCAGTTCGTCCCTGCAGTGGTCGGATTATGCAAAAAGGGGCTTCAAACTTGCAAACTCACCAAGTTCACATGAGGTCATCCAAGTCTGGAGGATTCAGAACTTCCACAACCATTCCACATGAACATCTACTGGTACGGCCGCCATCAGCATAACCTGCGCACCTAGTGTAGTAAGCGATTAATGCTAATGAGCGCTCGCCAGTGACATTATTACTTACTTGATTATTTCTTCCTGCTAAGTCCAAATTTACACATGTACATGCACATTTATGTAAGTCATTGGATTTATAATTAGCAGCTGTCCTCTCAGGACCGTCAAAAGTCTTGAAATCTTATTTAATAGTGCGAATCAAGCTAGGCTTCTGGTCGTCGTGGTCAGCGTCGTCGCACTACCGAATAGTACAGTATCTGGAACATTCGACTCGTTAGCTGCCGGTTACTTATTTCAGGCAGTTATAATTGCCTCGTGTATCCCAAGCTTATTGCTTCCAGCTCCAGCCCACGCGCACCGGAACGTTTGTCAGAGAGAATCCCAGTCCACATTGCAACCCCATCACCCCATCACCCCATACTTTCAAATCATGTCCTCCAATAAAGGCGGCCCAAATCCCTACAACAATGGCGCTCCTCCCAAGTGAGATCACTATCGTTTTTGCGCAGGCAGGACCCTACAGGACTCACGGATGGGCCAACCAGATACCTCAACGATTTTAGCAAAGCCCTTGCGAGCGAAGTTCGCATCTTGTTGGCAGAGGTAGGAAAGCTCAGAGATGAGCGCCGGCAGCTTCAATTGTACGCCTCCACCCTTTATCTCCCCAACGTGCGCAGCTGACGCGAATAGCGAAATTGCCGAACTTATGGCCGTGAAATCCAAACACGGCGCTGGAGGCGAATATTCTCCAGATTGGAGGCCACCAGTGAGTGCTGTAGGATCGTGAGGCGCCGCCAATCTCTGATGTCCTCGTAGCCCCAGGACCCACTTCCACCTCCTCCTGCAGCTTCCCCTCCCCCAGAAGAAGGCCCAACCGGCCCCGCTCGCCCAGCCTGGCGGGTCGTTCACAAACCAACCCAAAGACGAGAAAGACCAGCTCCCAAGAGTCTCCCCGCTCCAGCTCCCGTTCCTGCAATCGAACCTCCAAAGCCAAATATGCCCGCATGGGCACAATGGAGGCGTATGTATCAGCTCGCTTCTGATTCATGCCTCGTGACTGACATGCTTCTTCTTTAGCAAATCCCGCACATGCACCAGCACCCATGCCTGCGCCTATTATTTCGCCAAGGCCTGTGACGCCTGCTGCACGCCCCGGTCTTTTCGGTATGTCAATGTGTCCCACGTGAGTATGAAACTAGGCCATATTAATCAATTTCTTCGTTGTCCCAATTTTAGGCCCACCAACTCCCCCACCGAAGTAGAAGAAATCGAACATTTATGGAGCCATCCATCTATAGCAACCGATGTTTATATCCATCATCTACTGTCATGTTGTTTCATTATCTTGCATGCTATTGGAAGTCAGCTTGTCATCGTTATCCCTGAATTGTATGATGTGCAATGGAGTGTGCGCGCAATTCATTTATATATCCTGGCTACCATACAATTAATGATCCGAGTGTCTACTACGCTGCGTGATATATTCCACTTGTAAGTAAACATAGAACGTCGGTATATAATGAAATCAGACGAAATCTTAATTGATGGCACACCTTACGAAAAGAGTAGAGAAGAGATACTGGGAGAGTTGTGTGTCGTGCAGGGGGAGATGTCGGTAGCCTGCAGATGGCATCAATACAAGAGTCACGCCAACAAGCGCTGAAAATACTGACCCATCGCCAAACTTCCAAGGCTGACGCAATACACCGCAATCGGCTCTTCCTCATTGTCACCATCCCTGCGCACCGCAAAGCGTACAAATATCAAATCAAACATGTCCCCAACACAGTCGAACGGAAGGCTCAGTGTTTCTTGCCAGATGGGGTTGAAGCCATTGTTCTTCACCGAATTGGTGCGTCGCGACAGCAACCGGCCAGTAGAGCCAGAGGAGGAGGATGAAGGGGTGGCAGAAGCAGAGGATGATTTGGAATATGTGGTGTAAGCCCAGTCGGGAACGTGGATAGAGGCTTCGACGTATGGGTCCACCATGGACTTATCCATGATCTCATGCCCAAGGGAGTCTTTGGGGCGAGGAAGCTGTTGAGCGGAGATGACCTATGAAAGCATAAGCGTTGCTCGCATCAAATACAACAAAAAATACATGCCTTTATATCAAGCGAATGTTGGGTATGCCGGGATAGCAATTCCTTGTCATATGTACGTAGGGCCAGGGGCTTCAAGACGTAGCCCGCTCGCCCATTGCGCTGAAACATGGCATGGTTGATCATGTAACCCAGATCTAGACGCCGATCAGCACCAGACCACAATACCCGATCATGAAACCGAACCAAACGTCTGCCAGTTGATGGCCACCAGCTGCGCGCCAGCCGCCCAATAGTGATGAGGCAAGTAGTTAGACGAGTTCACCCTCAAGCCCTTTGGATATATTCGAACCATATGCGTCCGATTGTGCTTGATAAGATCCACCATCCCTTGTTTGATTACCTTGTTGGCCGTCTTCTCTGAGAGAGAGAACATGTGTTCCGGTGCGTAGTGTTCTTTCTTGTTAATGCCTCTGCACTTCACGCCAACAGTGTATACAAGGAGGTTCGTAACAGCGGATGACATCTTAACTTTGCTGGCGTCGCGAGATTCCAGTCGAGCAGGTTCAGATATCGCTAAAGAGGTTGCAGTCGGCACAGCAAGAGCAGCCACGCCAGACATATTGCGGGAATGTCCAGGGCGAACACGATCAAAGAGACTGCGAGCCTTCCTGAATTCATCCTTCACCTCTATCGCACCCATGAGCCCCAAACAAAGGTAAACTTATTGCGGGTATCTCACCGTTAATAGCGTCGATTTCAAATCTTGGCTTTATCCGTTCGTCCCTGATGTCTTGAACGACATCGGAGTCTGTGGATGTTTCCGTAGAAGAGGATTCCGTGTCGACGCTAATTTCTTTCGGACGCATGATTTCACTCTCTGAGACATAGAGGTTCTTTGCCTAGAAAAAGCAAGGTTATGCACACGAGACTCCACCATACGAGAAACAAAATCCACCTTCAACAGCACCTTCCCTTTCAAGTGCTCCGGGCTTGGGAGAACTTCTAACGCTGGGCGTCCTTCCACAGGTGCACTGACAAGCACATCTTGGAATACATCGCGCATGACCTCCACCATCATCTCCTGTTGCGGCACCGAGCAGTGGATTTCTGCAGATATGATGACGGGGTATGGAGATGTAACGAAAGCGTACTTTGCGATGGCTTCGCACACTTCCCTCACTGGAACTTTAGAAGTGAATGTCTTTCCATGATATACCATCGGCTCAGTGTCGCCATCGTAAATATCAACTGTAACAGCAGTAGGGGAGATGAGTCAAAGAAACTCGAGCAAAAACTGCACTTACTCTCGACGCTACGGCAACTGTGGAGAAGCGCCCGGATGTAGCCCTCGATTGTGCTAGAACCAACGAGTTGGTGGCCGATAAGATATGTATTGTGCGAGGAAGAGACGAGATACTCCGAAAGTGGGCGCGTCATATCATGCCATACTTTGCCTTGCTGCTCTATGAAGGCTGAATTGTCAGAAGACAGAAGGAATGAGGTAAATCCATCAAGCGACATGGGGGACTGAGAAAAGACGGAGAGTGTGTGATCTATGTAGGCCACTGATGCGTCAGTGGGAGGTGATGAGGTGGTGAGAGGCGGTGAGAATGTGGACGGGGGAGAAGTAGACAGTGGAGGAGAAAGTAATCTTGCGGGAGGGGATGCGGATTCTTTGGACGAGGGTGCAGAGTGTTGCGGGCTGACGGCCAATGACAGAGTCCCACCATCCGGTTTTTTGGCGTAATGCGTAAACAGTTCCAAGAGTTCCGGGCGGGACAGTGTAGACTGAATGACCATCAGTTTCGCAAAGCTGAATCAAATCGAAAAACTCACCTTCTGAGTATCACGCATGAAATGTTCAAAGACGCTAAAATCAAATGCCCCGCTGTCGCCGCGGCATAATGTCTTGTACAAAAGGGTGATATCTGGGCGCGCCTTGAGCAGTTTGACGAAGCACTGAAAGTCAGAAAAGTTAAGGAAACCCTGGCACTTTGTGTCTGCTTGCTACGCGGCTGTGAGATCTTTGTGCGAGGAAAAATGATTGTTCTCCACCTTGAACAACCGCATCAGTTCCTCTGTCGACGTGTTGACATTTAGGCGTCTGCAGAGCTTCTCCACTTCGTCGAAGTGCAATTTTTGGTCGCTCGACTCATCCGATGCCGTCCAGTACTGCTTCTCCCAGATAGCATGCCTGATCTCTTCATTCCCAAGACCCGTCATGAGTTCTTGGCGTATTGCGTAGAGCTTCCTCAGTGTGATGTCCCACATCCGGAATACCTCCTTAGTTGAAGAGATCAAATGAAGGGTTTTATAGGCGCCATTGAGGATGTAGATGATGGTAATCCATCTATCTTCATAATCCTGCGCAAGCTGAAATTGTTGGCGATAATAGCGGGCGTCGGATGAGAAGCGAAGCTCCTTGATATTCTCGATAGGGACTGCGACGGTTCACCATGTCAACAGCCACGAGGAAAGTCGCGGTTCAAAAGTACGTACTGATCCGAAGTTTCTTGGATTGCCATATGATCTGACCCTGTTCGGGATCTAGTTTAAACGTGTAACTCTTCTGCTTTCTAGGAGAGACTTTGGTCATCCGTACTCCTTCTCTTAGCGGTAGAGGAACAGTTCCATCGGCCATGGATGACTTTTCAGCGATGCGCCGTATGGGTGGTGCGACAGTAGAGCTCGATGTACCTGGTAAATCGGGAACAACAAGCGTCATCGTCGGTTGCTCTTCTGATGAAGAGACTGAGCTGGGCGCACTCATCATGCTCATTGAGTTAGAAAGAGGAGCACATGAATTCGGATCATCCTTCCTATTACGGCGAGCATCTCGACTCCTCGATCGAAAGGACATAGACTTCACAATTGGAGTTATTTTTGTCTTCAGAAAAGCTCTCTTGATAGAATCTCCCAGTGTCCCGTTCTCATCGTCCATGTTCTTCGTGGGTAAGGCCATTCCCCTGTCTGGAGACGCGTCTTGTGCAACAACTTGAAGTGCTTCCTGCGCAGCCAGCGTTGGTATGCCAGTACTTGTTAACAAGCCTTTGGCACGTTGCAGAACGTGTCTTGGAGTTATCTGCTTCTCTATAGCAGGTCTGAATCTATTGTGGTTGACCATGGTTGTCTAAGGTCAGAGGGGAACGCTTTGACGAAGATGTGGAAGCCGCAGTCGTTACACATGCGTGATATTTCTGGCAGTGTTACAATGAAGGCTTGGCGCTCGGAGACGGGACGTTACCGTACCGCCCCTTGATTATACGTGTTTAAGTACAGCACTGCAAAGGAATGGAGGCCCAGCCCCGGATGAAATTTTATGGAAGAACATGGGTACCCCGTGGCACGTTTGCAACGCTGGCAGCACGACAACACGAGGAAGGGTACAAAAGTAGTAATAGGATACAAGTCAATACAAGTCATAAATATGGTTAGTTCAGGTCCCTAGGTTAAATCAGTGGGTTAACGTTGTGAGTGTGGGGTATCATGAAAAGCTGATCAATGAAAATGTGAAAGTTACAGTAAGAGAGACGAGATATCTATAGGGCTACATGCATCACGTGTATGAGTGTTAGGTGTGAGTTGTGAAAAAAACAAATGCGGTGGTAGTAACCAATAACTCAAGTCCACGACCCCGCCTAACGAAAGATGACGACCTCAGCCATCCACACGCCATTATAGTTCTGAAGTTTTAAAAGACTGAGGTGATTGAAACCAATAGCGCCATGTCCTACGGACCAACCGGCGCCACTCGTGGCAGGGGGGAGACCTTGCACGTCCTGTAGAATCATTGTGAGTGGGAACGCGGCGGGGACTGGAGAAGAGACAAACCTTGATGAATTGCAAGAATACCTTCGCAACTTGGATGGCGAGTGCGCCGCGGGTGACAGGACCAGCCAGAGTGTAAATATCAAGGGAGCGAGTGTAATTAAGATTTTCATATCCCGGCCACTAATGTGAGGATGCAGATCAGACACAGGAATTCATTCATGACAGGAGTTAAATTACCGAGATCTTGAACTTGACACTGCGATGTCCGCTCATTTGAGCACTAACATCATCATTCGCACCAACGAGCATACATTCGAGTGCAACTCCTGAACGAGTCAACAGCTCACACATAGGAATGCCAGGACCACGTGCAGAAGAAGCGCCATAAAGGTCAAATGTGACGGTAGGACAAGGGTTACGCGATGATGACATCTTTAGCTGAGGCAAGAGTTGGTAGGTGGACGGCAGAGCCTGAGCGAAGGGAGGCTGGTATGGGGAGTAGGCACCAGCAAGAGAGGTGTATGATGAGTGAATGTTGTTGGGAACGGGAGGGTGAAGAGGGTTCATGTAAGACATTGTAGATAGTTATGCGTGTGCAGGAGAAGAGAGATTATTTGGATGAGACTTGGTGATGACAGGACATGTAAAACTAACCTTGGCTTTATACCGACGTATCTCAAAGCGCGAACAGGTGGCTCTAGCCAAAGCCATCAAAGGTACGTAGTCAAAGTGATTTGCTGTAGATTGTGTAAACCAAAGAAGAAAAAAATCTTTGTGGAAAGGTCCTTACGAACGGTCTTTTGTGCGACATTTCCGTGAACACTTTGACTTTCGGTGTAACGCTTTGATGTGAGTTCTTTCATAAACGTCTGCTTTGAAGACAGCGCCTCCCGAGCATAGTGTGAGAAGGATAAGATGACCTCGTGGTTGACTCGAGGCTTCTCGAGGCAGCCGAGCGTGTCAGATAGGTCGATGCTGTAAATTCCCTCGATCATGTTGACCATTGAAAGACCTTCTGTGACTTGATCATGTTGCTTCTGTGAATTCCCACACTCAGGCTGAGTAGTTAGTTCAAAGTTAGTTACTATGATACTTACACCCTCGATAAGATCACAGTAACTTTTAAGTTTGGATCGTTCGTTTGATAACAATGCCAGTTATACAATCTATAGAGGAGATACGTCAATCACTACGAAAATTCAAGTCATACAGCAACAACCAATACGATCATTCTCCGGCTTTTTTCTTCTTCTCTTCCACGATCACAACATTGTCCACAGGCACACCCTTCAATGGACCAGCTCCGCCTTCAAGAAGCTCCAAAACATCATCTGATACATCTCCCTGAACCACGATCTCATCCTGTCCCTGGGCATTCTTGGTAACAGATGCCCCAGTGGCGAACTTCTGAGCCAGGAATTTAGCAGCTTTCTTCAAATCAATGTCTACACGCAATCAATACATTTCATTCAATCCGTCGCCTCCAAAAAAAAAGCAGTAGAACATACCAAACGCCTCAAGGCCATGGATAGCTGTGACGTGTTTCCGCTTGTTACGCTCAATGCGTTTAATTGACACTTGCGACGCCTACATGGATGTGAGCGATGAATGGGCGATCCAGGTAGCTCGAGAACGCACCATCTTTTTCTTAAGCGCAGCATCCGCCTTTGCCTCAGCCTTTGCCTCCTTTTTTGCAGTGTCCTTCTCAAGTTTTGCCTGCGCCGCCAAGCTGAGGGTGCCAATCTTTGACTGGAGAGCCTCTTGAAGATCATCGCGATTAGCAGAACACTGATACTGAGATGCAGTGCTCACCATCTGAGTAGTACTTGTCAAAAAGCTGAGAGTGTGCTCCTTGGAGCCATTCCTTGCATCTCGTCAAGCTGGAGCCAAATTCACAGTATTCGGGAGGAAATGTGCAGACTAGAGAAATCGACGTACATCAGAAATACGGGTCAGATAAATAAAAAATCGTGTTTACTCTGACAGTACAGGACCTGTAGTGGACGAATAGGCTGGGGCAGAACCGGCGGGTCTTGTTGGTCTGAGGAAGACATCATTGCTATCGGTAGACACGTGACTTATAGGCCCATCGCGATTTTGATCTAGTCTTTCCCCTATGTAGGCTAGACAAGACAGACCATCGCTAGACATCGGATGAACAATCGTTCCTTCTGCATACACAATGTTGACCAGCCGCGCCATGTAATTTTTGACACAGTGCTTCCAGCCTTCAAAATAAATTTGGGATAAGTGACTTCCTAAAGATTTTTCTGTGTCACAATATTTATATAAAATTTTGGTGGGCGCTCAAAGCGAGTGATACGACGCTTGACAATAAACAACATCATTCATAACAGAAGCACACGATCATGATTATCAAAGCGCTTTGGATTGGACAGGTCTAGAGCTAGTAGGTATGAAAATACAAAGCTCATCTCTTCAGACAGGCATCATCGGAAGAAGTGTGGTCACAGGTAACTTGTGCGGCGGTAGTATCGACTCATCAAGAGCTGCTGGTGAATTTGGGGTGGATCTGGATGATGACGGAACCGCGCTCAGATGCATCCCAGACGCATCCAAATGCTGACGTCCTAGAAGGGCTGAAGGATAGAGGAGCGAAGCGATCTCCGGAGCTTCGAGTCCCTTCAATTTGACCTCACCAACGGGAACAACGACCATCTTCCGGACCGCCTCGATAGCCTCAGCTGGGTAATGCCTCGAGTGAGGACCGGTCTCGACAAGGCCCGCATTGATTTCGCGAACAACTTCGGCGCTGCACATGATTTGTCCGCCCAGCGCACTCGCACGGATACGGGCGCTTCGGTTGACCATGGACCCGAGGTAATCCATGCGATGAGTGATAGCGTCCTCTTCGCATGCTGGAGCTCCACAGTGGATACCCATGCGGACAGAAAGGCCACGCGCAAGAAGGGTTCCGTGTTCATCATAGATCTCTCTGCCTTCCTCGGAATTCAATATGTCTTCAGGCCAGGGCGCGTGAAGAAGTTGAAGCTGTGCAGTAACGCACCACCAGACCGCGGCAATAGTACTTGGAAATGAGCACATGAACGCATCGCCTTCCGTCTTGACAATATAACCGCCGCAAAAGAGAAGATGGAGGAGGAGTAGATCGTTGTGGAGATGGATGGCGGTGGACATGGCGGAATTTGTGTCCCATAGATGTGTCGAGTTTCGAATGTCCGTGAAAACTAGGCAGACATGGCCTATGGGCGCTGGGACCTCTCTTTCCAAGCGAGCAATAGTATTCGCCAGAGACTCCTTCGCGTGATCGGGTACTGCAGACGGCGCCTTGTCCTTTTGGCGAGCTCTAAAATCGGGCATGAGCTCCCCCAGGAATTCATGTTTCCCAATGGTGTCAACGATGCCGCGTGACATTCCGTTCTCGTCTGTCCGATGGGTGTGAACATGATGTTTACCAGACTTTTCAGGAACGTGGTGGGTAGAAGGGAGATCTTTAAATCCGAGACCAGGAAGATGAGACAGCTGAGAAACGCTGGAAAGCACACTGCCGTCTTCATTTCCTTCGCGTTGTTCATGGTTGGCATTCAATTTTTGGTTTGCCAAGAGGTCGAAGTACTTCGATTTACACGTGAAATTGCTGCGAGAGCCATGAGAATATCATCCGTGCATGTTCTAGATGTTAAACATACCGATTTATACCACTAAATCCCCAACGATCGCCGTACTTTGACAAACAGAAATTTGCAGTGGAGTACATGGTAGTTTGGATAGTTTGGATAGCTTAGATGGTGTTGTATCAAGAATGTATGAACGCAGGAAGTGGAGAAGTTCGCCATTCTATAGAGTAGCGAAATTCTCGGATGATGGATAACGGATGTTTCGGAACTTTGGACAGGGGTTATTTACCCCTATTGAATTGTGAAGCTGCTGACTAAGCCCATGTATGCATGCACGTACTGGGCCCAATCATTCCTTCATTGTTCAACTCGCTCAGTCAGATATCATTTTAAAATTGAGACCATGACGGTCATCGAATCCTGAGATGACCTATAAATAGTATGCGGGGTCAGACACTCGGCCATCTCCATGAAATATGAAGGGACTTCATTATATTTGCGAGTTCTTGGATAGTATAGTGGGAGGCTGTCTATTTTTGTTAACTTGGGATGTCAAGGTTCTTACTTACAAAGACACATCGTAAATATGACAGTGTAACGTTTAAATTTTTTCGAGTGTTCCAGACCTATGACCGTCCTTCAGGCGACCAAAGAGGGTTGTTAGTTTCAATTCCGCCGACACCACCTTCGTAAACCCCGTCAAAGGTAAGCTGCAAAGTTGGAGTGACAACAATCGGTTCCATAGCCCACAGTGCAATAGCGACAGTACTATACGGCAAGTCAGCAATTATCTTGTGGTCATAATAAGGGTCGTACTTTGTGCCACTGTAGTCTAGAATACCTTGCTGGACAGGGAACTGATACTGGGGCCTGTACCTCGCTATTAGCCCGTTTCGACTGATAAATTGAACCAGGCGTACCCGAGGTTGGACACTCTCTTGCCCATCATCCATCCGTTGACGTATAACTGAGCACGGTACGGCTGAGAGGTGTCATCAAACACGAAGGACATTGGAATATCGTATCCCTCTGGAATGTTTAGGTCGAACGTCGTCACGAAGAACCCAACACCGGCGGCAGCGTTGGGCAGACCCTCAGACAGGTCTCTCTCCGCCCAAGAAGAGGTATCAAATCCAGGTAAGTGCCAGCCCATGCGTTCACCATAGAGACCTCCTTCATTCAGCACCCCGCGCACTTTGTCGAGATATCTGTATCGTCATGAGCCGTTGAACGAGGTGGTCATGCCGGAAAAAGCGCACTTGGTGTATCCGCCAACTTTACCCTGAACCTTCCATTCACCGAAGCGTCCATTATCGAGCATGAAGCCACGGACACCACGAGGGGATTTCTCTTCGTCAATAACAGCTAAATGGTCATCAATATCAGAATCGCTTCGGTCCAAGTTCAACATGTGGCTTACAGCCCGACTCGTTGAGGCCCATATTATCCTAGATCCGTTATCGGTGGTAATGATGGCCTAGAACGTGAGAACTCACCTGAAGGATAGTAATGACATTCTCTTGATCGTAAAGCAAGGCTCCTGGAGGGAAGGGGAAGTTATCATCCGTTTCTTCCAGAATATTGAGGTTGTTTGTGGAGCTATGTAGCTAGCGTCAGTAACACCCTCAAATCGTATCCATGATGATGATTTACTTTCCGTAGGACGTCTTCAAAAACACGTCATTCAACCAGACAGATGCAGCGAATGCTAATTGACATAATCAGCATTCAGGTGTCTTGTAAGTACTTCTTTGGACCCACCTTCACCGCCATTGATGGAGAGGTTGACAGACCCTGTGGCTTCCGCGGCATTGAAGTGCCCACGCCAAAGTACGATGTTCTCGCAGCTGTTAGTGAATGAGCTATAATGAAGGTCGCAGATCAACCGATGACTGACTATTCATAGTCACAGCCATAGAGAACCCTCCCGTCGCCGTAGTAAGGTTTGAAGGGTATGTTCGTGGTGGTATGGTCAGCAAGAGTCCAGTTGGCATCAGAGAATCCACTGCGGATTTCTGGAAAACTATCTGCATATCTCCAGCCCGTAAGCGCGGGTGGAGTAAAGCCAAGTACCGTAGATGAGGGCTGTAGTTGGGCAACAAAGCCTCCTTGTGAGGTCAAATCCGAGGCAGCAGCAACATCGGCTGAGATAGGAACTCCGTTCCATGTAACCGTCTTCACATCATCGGGCGCAATGACTGTAAGTTGGACACTGTCATTCAAGTCACCACGAAGGGCGAGGGTCGATCCAGTGATTGTAGCGTTGCGAACGAAATAAGGACCTCCAACCAGGATGGAAGAATTCGTGCCAAACTGCCAATAGTTGGCAAACTCGACGGAATCCTCGGCAGGAATTTCGGGCGACCAAAAGGTGCCAGCGGTGTCGGGATCACTATAGAGGACAAGCTGCTCGCTGGAATCCCAAATCGTAATGAGTCCTTGTATGCCCGAAAGGAAAGTGACGGTAGTGACACCATTAGGGATTACCGAGGAGACTCCTGCCCCTTGTATACGAGGTGTACCACGCAATGTCAGAGCAGCCTCTGACTCAGACGTAGAGTCACCGTAGAGGAACAATACATCTCTCCCACCAATCCGGCCTGCATACAGAACCTGCGCTGTAGAATAGAGAACCTTCGATGACAAACCAAATGAGTAATCGGTGACGATGATTTTTGATTGTCTGCCCGCGAGCGTGATACCAGATGTAACACGGGGGACCTCAAAGTTACCAGCAGAAGTAGTGACATTCAACTTGAAAGTCGTTACGTCCCTAACGGAATTGTAAACACACAGGTCAATGTGACGGCATACTATGAGCTCACGTTGTCGTGGAGTTCTCTTGTCTTGCGATGTAGAATGACGCCGCAGAGTCAGGGTTCCTTAATAGTGTCACAAAGGCGGCCGGATTGGAGACGGAAACAATCTCGCCAATGCTGTCTCCAACCCAGTCTGTCTTATAGAAATCTGGGGAGCTTCGCAGGAAGAGACCCTGACGCTTAAGCTCCGGATACTTGGCAGTCAGCTCTCTGTTCTCTGCAATGGCGCTCCCGTAATCATACGAAGCTGTGAGCCAATAAGCCAGTAATTTTACTGTTATAGGGAGAATCTCACTGTAAACACCGGGGAAAGGAAGTGCACCCCAGGAAGTTCCTCTGTGAACATGTTAAGCTTCCTACCAAGTACGAGAAAAAAGGGCTTACCCGTATAGCATGTAGTAGTTGATGAGTTTTGCATTAGATGACCAAAGATGAAGGTTGAATACATTCTCGAAATCGGCTCCCGTGAGTATGCGGCACTGATCGTAACCTGGCGGGATGGTCATGTGAAAGCGTAACAAGGGCGTAGACTAATATTTTACCTGGTGCCGTTGGACCCCAAGCATCGAAAGAACCACCCTGGAACTCTGGAAAATACCAAGGTTGACCAGGGTCAACAGCTGAATGTTGACTTAGTGTCAGAAGTAAGAGGCACCACCATAAAGCACATACACTCATGGTAGCTATGATAGTTCGTGACGACCGGATACCAGATGTCTGGGTTGGAGCAGTCGAACCGTTGTGGGTATGAATCCATACTTTAAGACGATCATCATGTCAACACGAACCCAAGTGTCATTTGGAGATAGACTTGCCCATAGATATCCACAGCACCCTACACGTAGAACTCAATTATAACGGTTATCCGGAAATTATTTCAGCTTACCGTTCCATTAATCCAGCCCCGGTCTTCTCCCGGGTCGTTAGCGGTCAACGGGACAACAATAGGGGAGTTCAAATAGACAGTTTCCAGCTCGGCAAAGTATTCTGCATGCGTGGCTGGTTCCTGTGAGTATTCGTTGTCTTTATGTCGCAATGGAGCTCAATTCGATGCTATGGGAATACCAAATGTGAGGGCCACTGACCAATTTGGATTGCTGAGAAAGAAGTGACCATTAGATACGTTGATGTAAAACACTACCAAGGCCGACTTGCCTATTACCGGTCCGCCTTGGGTCACTTGGTAAGGAACGGTTTCGGTAATGATACTTTGCACATAGTCCTGCCAGGCTGCGTGCCAGTCCGTCGCGTTTGTCCGCAGTTCGCCTGCGACTTCTGATGTAGCCCAGTGTGCAATGCCTCCTGCAGTCGTCTCCGCATTGATATAAGGCCCTGGTCCTCATTAGCATGAACCCTTCTAGATTCCAAAGGATCATACCCGGACGGAGAACAATCCATATCCCAGTCTGTTTCGCAGCCTCGTAAAGGGGCTCCAAAGCGCGGTAATCGTTCAAGTCGATAACGCCAGGAGAGGGATTAATCAGAGCCATGTGTGTGTAGACACTGATTGCGTTAAATCCAGCAGCCTTCACTTTCTGCAGGATGTCAAGCCATAGTCCAGGCACAGGCAATCGAAATGTGTGAAACTCTCCTGAACTGAGTGCACAACGTATATGTGTCAAATGTGACGAGTGTTCGTCGAGTACTCACTGAATGAAAACGCGCTGCCCTTTGATAATTAAACTATACTTATCCCACAGGACATCAGTCGTACGTCCGTTCCCAGTGAAGCCCGTGCCCGCTAGCATATCCACCGGTTCTGCCCTCGAGAAATCAAGATGAGAAGCTGGGGAAAAGATGTTCGAGCGCCTGACTGGTGACACCAGAACGCACAGAACCGACAGAATGACGAAAAGGACCCATGTCAGTCCACGACGTTTCGGGGAACTAGACGACGCAGGACCACCGAGGGGTAGTGGCATGTGTGACTGCAGCAACTTGGAATCTACTGCCTCAAATGTTGCTTTCTCCTTCTCAGCGCTCCCAAGTGCATTTATACCGCGCTCCGAATCTTGAAGTAGGATCGTGTTGCTAGCATCCCCGGCTCTCTTGAGTCGCATGACTGCAACCTATCACACGCGAAGCTGTTATGATACAATGTCGCGGTCCGCTGTGCTACGTGTTACGGAAAATGTTACAGCCCGGATGAACTGAATTCCGAGTCCCAGGGAGTTTGTCAGTTCATATGATATACACTCAAACCGAGCATACCTCAAGTGACAGCAACACTGATGAACCAAAACCTAGCAGTGAATCAGATGATGACGACGGAGGACGACCGTCGTCCTTGTGTCCCACGGTGAGTCGAAGAAATGGTGTACGTCACTGGCACATGAGGCAATTTCCACATGGTCGTTCTCACCAAAGATCTGTCAATGGGACTTTGAGGTCTCACCGTACTTATATCGGCGAAATACAGTAACAGGTCACTTAGAGTTGGACTGCCTCAATTCTGCCTTATGCATGGCATATCGGACGCTGATCAACTGATGTTATTGTCTGATAGAGGTCTATATAGGCTATTTTTCGCTGATCGTGACATTGATCATATTCAGGGATTGCCCAGTCAAATGATCAGATATCGAGATGTTGGAGCAGAAATTCTCATCCTTGGATTTGATGGGACCAGGGTAAAATCTGCTAGATATCGAAAATATGCAAATGAACCTCGAGGTAAGATGAAGGACTGGTCAGCTTCGTTGTGTACGCCTAGTTCAGGTCGTGTAGGTGACATATGCGCATGTCCTGTGTACTGAAGTCACGATCGTACAATGAGCAATAATCGAAGTATGTCAAGATTCAACCTAGCTGACTGAGCACATGAGCATCTCCCACAGTTGACACTTCGAGAATCACCTCTTCGAACCTTGTAGTTCCCCGTTTCTTTGATGATAGCATTCTGCGTCGCTTCGCAGGACTGCGAATAATGGACCGGGCGCTTTGGAACGCAGGATGCGTGACATCCGCGTCGATAGGCAGTATAAATGTCCAGCGCGGATCTACGAGCGGCCAAAACTCCGACAGAAGTTAGAAGTGTGCTTGAGTCC
This sequence comes from Auricularia polytricha, assembly GCA_003316125.1. NCBI lineage: Eukaryota > Fungi > Basidiomycota > Agaricomycetes > Auriculariales > Auriculariaceae > Auricularia > Auricularia polytricha. The sequence goes on from QFEN01002192.1 coordinate 31,660, forward strand.
CAGGTATTGCTGCGCGATCTTGAACGACATATTTCACCTGCACACCAGTCCTTGGGTCTCCGATCTTGAGGGTGAGTTCACGATGCCACTGTGTAGCTGCAACCTGTAGCACATACACCTGCCCTTGGTCGTTGTATCTGACCATGGAGACGACGATACATTCCTTATCATATGATTGATTTATGTCAGTTAAAATTGCTATCTTTCCGATCTCGAATAAGGCGTACGCCTGACCACTTCCTCTGATTTATATTGGAGACGATTAGCTTATTCTACAACTGCATGATGTCCTTGCGAATGAGATACCGGTACGAGATCGACTACTGCGTTTGAATGCACTTCAGAGATGGACCAAAATAGAGGTTATCTACACAGCAAGATTGCGGACCTGGATGTGCGTCAAGGGGAGTTGAATATATGCAAGCGGGCAACTTACCAGGGGGTATGACTGCGTTATGGTGTCGCAACTAATTTCTGGTCGATGGGCACGGAATTGAATGGTACCGCCTTCGTCGGAGTAACTCGTGGGTATATCCAAGTTTACGGTAAGGACAGTCTTCGCGACATCTTGCAGGTTGTCTGGTTTTTCGTGAACAGGCGTCGCAGGTCCACGATGAGCTCCACATCCCGCATCCAGGTCTGAAAAGGTAATGGTCTGACGCTACAGTTGCGAGCGAAACAAAATCCGCGCATGTTATTATGTAATTATTTAATCCTGATCAAATCAAATCAAATAGTAGATTGATCATAAATCTTTGAACTCCGAACATAATCTTTGCGAGAAATCGATTTTGCATCGTGCACATCATTCACGATGCCTCCCTCAGCGTCAAAGCAGAAAAGGCTCGCAGAAAAGGCCGCAAAGCAATCCGCAAGGATCAATGGCACAACTTCAACGTCCACACCCAACGATTCTGCACCGCCCAGCACTTCCCATACTCCACTCACCAGCATTTCTGCCGCAACTAGCACGGATGACCTGACATCTATGGCTAAGCTTCAGATCGCCACCGATAGGTGTGTATCATGTCTTATTATGATGGAGGATATTGATCCGGCTGTAGGAGTGCGGCAGGAGTACTAGTGTCGGACGCGAAAGGCAGAGATATTAAAATCGATTCCTACACGTTATCATTCCATGGTCGTCTACTCATCGAGGGCGCAGAGATTTCCCTCAACTACGGACAGCGCTATGGTCTATTGGGTGAGAATGGGTCAGGAAAGGTATAGTTGCATATCTATCCCCTCTGCATCCTACCATCTCACTCATTTCGTCCCAGTCTACCTTCCTCCAATCAATCGCAGAGCGCGACATTGAAATTCCACCGCACATTGACATCTACCTCGTCAGTGGTGAGGCAGAACCCTCCGATGTCAACGCTGTTGACTTCATCGTGGCCTCCGCTCGCGAAAAGGTCGCTAAGCTCGAAAAGCGCATCGAAGATCTCAGCATCGCAGATGATGTCGATGACGCCGCCCTGGAGGCCACGTACGAGGAACTCGAGGAGATGGATCCAAACACATTTGAGACCAAGGCTGGCAGTATCCTCCATGGTCTTGGCTTCAGCCAGGCTATGATGGCCCGTCCTACAAAAGACATGAGTGGTGGTTGGCGTATGCGCGTTGCCCTCGCGCGTGCACTCTTTGTCAAGCCACATCTACTCCTCCTTGATGAGCCGACGAACCATTTGGATCTCGGCGCCGTCGTTTGGCTTGAAGCATATTTATCAACATACAACCACATTCTCGTAATCACCTCGCATTCGCAAGATTTCATGGACTCGATCTGTACTAACGTCATGGATTTGACGATGACGAAGAAGCTAGTCTACTACACTGGTAACTACACCACTTACGTACGCACTAAGCAGGAGAACGAGGTGAATCAGATGAAGGCATACCACAAGCAGCAAGAAGAAATCGCCCACATTAAGAAGTACGTCTTTCTCTTCCTTGTAATTCACCGTTGACTGAACGTTGCCAGATTCATCGCTTCCGCTGGTACATATGCCAACCTCGTCAAGCAAGCCAAGTCGAAACAAAAAATTATTGACAAGATGGAGGCGGCGGGACTCATCGAAAAAGTCGAGACGCCTCGGCCGTTGCGTTTCCACTTCGAGGATATCCGCAAACTCCCTCCTCCCATCATTGCATTCGACGAGGTCGCCTTCTCATACTCGGGCAAGCCTGAAGATTACTTGTACAAAAAATTGTCATTCGGTATAGAGTGTGTCTTTTCCTCCTGTTTCAAGTCTTGAGCTCACTCGTATGTAGTATGGACTCTCGTGTAGCTATCCTCGGTGCAAATGGTGCCGGAAAGTCGACACTCCTCAACCTCGTCACTGGTGTTCTACAACCCTCTCAAGGCACTGTTTCTAAGCATGCTGCGCTCAAACTCGCCAAGTACAGCCAACACAGCGCGGACCAGCTACCGTACGACAAAAGTCCGATTGAGTACTTCCAATCACTCTTCTTCGAGAAGTACCCCGAGAAGGATGCCATGGCGTGGAGGCAGCAGCTCGGCCGTTTTGGCTTGAGCGGCGCGCATCAAACGAGCCCCATAAAAAATTTGTCAGACGGATTGAGAAACCGGTAAGTGATCTAGCATTAATGATGACGTCAGACTGATGGTCGTTCAGGGTGGTGTTCGCGCAGCTTGCGATGGAACATCCTCACATCCTACTTCTTGGTTTGTTCTTTTTTCACTCGTTTGACAATCCACTGATCAGTGACGAGACAGACGAGCCGACGAACCATTTGGATATGGCTTCCATCGACGCACTCGCACTTGCAATCAAGGACTTTGAAGGTGGCGTGGTGATCGTGTCACACGACTTCCGTTTGATCAGTCAAGTTGCTGAGGAGCTTTGGGAAGTCGCTGATAAGACAATCCGGAATCTAACGAAGGAGGATATCAGCATTGTCGACTACAAGAGGAACCTTGTGAAGCACAGTACGCTTTTACTTCCTTTTCGTTTGATCGCGTGCTGATCGTCATGCAGGCGAAGCCCAATTGGTGAAGGCCAAGCTCATTAGTAAAACCGCCACCAAAGGCAAGACGTAAGCGAGTGCCTCAGCCATTTTTCATGTGTACATATACACGTACATACCGTACACCGCGCCCCTTACATGGGCCACACACGTCTTGCCACTGTAGCCACCTTTTTTTCATTCGATTGTTGCACAACTAGCTGGGTCTTGCACCTGTATGTTTGTCACGTCCAAGGCCACGTTTTCGCTTTTAGATGTTTTATTGACGATCGTCCCTACTTACTGAGGTCGGGTCCTTAGGGCTAAGGGAGTTTAATATAGTCCGTGTTTGGAAAATATTAGATTGTTTGATGTCTGCAGTTGAATCATGTGAGACCGTACCAATAGATGTAATATGGGTTCTAGCCCTAGCACTGCAAAGGCTACCCACCGAGAGTAAGAGGCTGGATGCTCTATATGTAGGCTAGCGCTGGCTACTGTCTCGGCTGTTCCAAACCGCCACACTTCAAATATAACCACGGTTAGCATGAACGGTAGGATCAAGAGCAGTTAGACGGCCAACGTAATTCACACAGCAGAGAACTGCATTCAACATGGTGCGTGACGACTAGTCATCCATCAGAAATCATCCTGATTCCACTCCAAAAACGCCCAAGTATGACGGGTGCTGAACGGATCTTGAAGTCATTAATACGAGCTCGAAGAAGCTTGTCTGGACACTTACGGAGCCCCCAATATGATATGCAGCGACTGTCGTTTACGGTCATTAGACAGACTGAGGGAGGAAATAACGATGATGATGGTACCAGAGAGACGAGAGAAACCGAGCACCCGGTCAAGGATAACGTTAACTTGAACAAGGAGTGATCGGGCCGTAATTCAAAATACTTGTCACTAGCATAGAAATCTGTTAACTGTGCGCGGGCGAGAGAGACGCTTAGAGCGCCCGTTGTTTCTCTCATTAACCAGTGCACAGATAATGTGTCGATACCTCTGTATTCAAACATTACTGTCCCGAAGTGTCGACACCATGTCCAAGTCTTTGACCAGGTTTGAAACGTCGTCGATTACGTGGATCGGAGTTCGAAAAATAGCAGTCACTGATCTCTCAAGTTGCTGTCACTGAGCGCTGAGCTGCAGGCTCAGCGCTCAGCGCTCATGATCATAACGAATCGCAGTGCGATTTAACAGCTCTGGTTAACTGCGATATTTTACCCAACCTGTCAAATCGCAATGCGAGAAATATGTTTCTTCATTGTTCGACTCCGGGTTTGTGGATGTACGAGCGGCAAAATCTGTAAATCTGTGCTGCAATTTACTTTCGTCGCGGTATGTCTTTTCTCTAAGTCTTCATTGTTACTCCAATGAAACGTTGACAACTTGATAGATCTCAATCTGACATTCTGACCATGTATAGTATTGGAACCTCTGGTCCAGTCGGCTTTGGCTGCGGTATTAGAGATGGGGCATGTTCCGAATCAACCGAGGCAGGGTGTTGTACTGCAGTGACCGAGTTTTACGTATGTTGCTAGTTCACACAGTCTCATTATTTACTGAGCTTCTACATAGTATCCTGGTAGGATGGGTGTGGTCTCGGCATAGGTACGCTGCGGCCAGCTCTTCGGTCGGTGACTAGTCAATGAAGTTGGGAAGAGCTCGAATAGACTACCAATATGCTCGTTGATGAAATTTGCGTGGATCCCCCATGGCCGATAGATCTCCCAATCGTGAAGAACGCCTTATATCAACCGCAGTTGGATGGGAATTGTAGTCCTGGGCGAATAATTAACAATCATCGGGTGCGCAACTTCGGCGATTTTTAAGATGCGACTATGTCTAATAATAATGCCCAGCACATACTAGCCAGCACTAAGCCAACACTGCCCTGAAATAATTTCCGTTGCATACGCTCACTCTTACTCCCACCATTGTCAACAAACCCGACATTTATCCTGCTTGTTTTGTCTCTGGACCTGAATGCATTCCCCTCATTTCTATTAGTTCGTGGAATTTTTTGTCATGTATCCTCAACTTGGCATCTCATTTTCCAAAAGTTGTCTAACGTTTTCGGTGCATCACGTCACGCTCATTACACTGTCCCTGCTGATGATGGCGTCAATCAGCCCTGTGTCATTTGATTTATATATGCGCTACGCAACCCAGGACCCGCCCTACGCAAAAAAATCTGCCAAACGACCTGCATCCTACACGCTATGAAGCAAGCAGTCTGTCTGTTCTGGTTGCTGTTGTTCTTCTCCACAAGTGAAACGACCGCTCTGCAAGCCCCGTACGACACTCCAGAATTTGTCTCGTTGTCAAGTAAACAGTGGCCCTCTGCTTCGAAATGGGCTTCGTTGAACGCATCCCTGGGAGGACGACTCGAAATTTTGCGACCTTGGGCTGCTGTATGTTATTCTTCCGATGCCCTGTTCAACGACGAGGAGTGCCAGGCAGTGCTTACGGGGTATGACAACGACACAATGGCAAGTCGGCCTTTCTTCCTAAACACCAGAATCTTGTCGATCCCTCCCAAAAACAGCGGGAAAGTGTTTCGGCAGCTCTGCTGTGGGCAAACTGGGAAGCGTGCGGCTACGGGAATGGATGTCCCCTGAACTATAGCAATCCCCAGATCATTCACGATCAGGTGTGTCACCAGGGTAGTACGCCTCCTTATAGCGTCGCAATCAGCAATGCAAGCGATGCGAGTATTGTTGTGAAATGGGCTGTGAAGAACAAAGTAAAATTGACGGTCAAGAACACGGGTGAGGCATTCTCGCTGTCTGTGTAGAGGGCAACGTTGGTTGACTTCTTGATAGGACACGACTACCTTGGGAGATCGGCAGCTCCATCAACACTCCAGGTAAATACACACACCATGAGCGACATGACATACGTCCCCGAGTTTGTGCCACAAGGATCCACTGCAGCGCCCGTGCCAGCGTTGACTATCGGTGCAGGTGCACAACTGTACAACAGTATGCATCTATCAGCTCGCAGGTAACATTGTGCAGGAGTTAACGCGTTTTATTAGTATATGATTATGCAGCGCAGATGAATTTCTCTGCTGTATTAGGAGCATGTACTACTGTCGGAGCTGGTAATATGGTCCTCCCTGTTTCTGGTAAATCGTTTAATCTAACAATCGTTTATCAGCTGGCGGGTATTTACAGGGCGGCGGACATGGAGTGTAAGTGGCTCGGCTTTGATCCCAGTTCGCGTGATAATATCATTTCAAGGTTGACACCTGCATATGGGCTCGGAGTATGTCATTTTTTACATATAAGAACCCGAATAACTCAAATGACCTTTGCAACAGGCTGATCACGTTCTTGAAGTTGAGGTGACGGATACGCTTTTTGATCTTAATATCGCCCATCAATCTCATAATGTCCTTGATAGATCGTGACTGCTGATGGAAGTATAAGAACTATCAATGCTGTTCGGAACCCTGACCTCTTTTGGGCTGTGAGGGGCGGAGGCGCTGGAAGCTGGGGAATCATCAGTGGGTGGCCTGTAATGCTGACCATAGACATAAATTAACACGTTTTGAACAGCGTCCATGACAATTCAAACATATCCCGTCATTGGCATTGGGGCGTCTCTCCTTGTTATCGAGCCAAATCCCTCCCAAAACTTGACTACACTTGCCGTTGATTTTATTGCGCTCGTGGGCAAGTACCAAAATGAATTGGTCAACTCTGGTATCGTATCGGTTCTAGTTCCGTTCGAGGCACAGTACATCCTCGTAAGCCAGAAAATCCGATTCATCATATTGTGCCCTCATATCTTTCGCAGAACTTTTACTTCCCTACCACAACATCACACATCTCGACCCTCTACCCACTTTTCTCTGAGCTTCTCACACTTTCGTCCAATTACAGCGTGGCATCAAACACAACCTCAGCAACGATGTTTGCGTCCGTCACAGCTGCCGAAACGGAGAACATCGGACCTTTCTTTGACAGCGTAAACCTCTACGGTGCATCGAACCAACTGTCCTCCCGTCTCATCCCACAGTCGCGCCTATCAACCTCAGCGTCAATCCAAGACGTAGCAGAAGCGATCTGGGCAGGAAGCCAAATTCTCAGTGAACCTCTCCTGTCCGGTTCGCCGGGTACTTTCGGTGCGGTCCCGCCATTCTTATTAGGGAATATGCCAGCTGCCACGCGCCAGAAGGCGAACGAGACAGGCGCGAACCCTGGGTTGTATGAAGCCGCGTGGCATGTGGTCTTTGCGATGTGCGTTGTGAACATGCTGCGTAGACAAGACTGGATTGATTGATTCGTCCTACAGAGCATCGACGAGTGATGCCAACGAGACGACCAGCCATGCGATCGCGGAAGCAGCCCATAGTGCAACTGACCCTCTTACTGCGCTTGGCATTACGAGCAGTTATCAGAATGAGGGCGACGCTTTCGAGGTGAACTGGCAGCAAGGTTAGTTCTTCTCGTTGGCTCTTATCTGCCACTTCTGAAAACGGGCCTGTACAGCGTTCTTTGGGTACAAATATGCATATTTGTCTTCCATAAAGCAAAAGTACGATCCTGGAAACTGTGAGTCTGCTACTTGTTAGACTATGTAGATAACTCACTGACTGACTCGGTTTAGTCTTCACCACTTACAAGGTCTGTATCTTTTTTTTTCAATGTCTCTTCTTGGTGGTGACGGAACGGTAATTTAATAGGGTGTGGCCTCGGTAACCAATCTCAAGGCATACCAATGTTACGCTGAAGACTTACCCACCGATCCGTAAGTCACAAGGGTGGAGGAAGCAGCTGCCTTCGTACAACAATAACACAGCAGAATCCATTTCCCGTTGCAAGTCAAACTATTACCTACTGACCGATGCTACATTATATGGATTCGAAAGGGGTGTGATGGACCAAAGCGAGGTCAACTGTAACTACTACTACTACTGCTACTACTACTACTGGTGATAATGCTATAGCTAAAAACCAAGCGAAGCGTCCTCAAGGCTCATGTCCTCGAAATGAAAAGGTCAGGTCAGGTCACGATGTGGAGTGCTCTGCCTGCTTTGCCTCGCCTCGTGTGCGGCCAGCCATCGCTCGCGATCGAACCCCCTCTTTCTTCTCAGACACCGTGTCGGTGGACGGCGCGGTTGACTCCACGCCCTCCATAGAGGCAGGTTGCGGAGACGCGATTGGATCCGTATCCACATCGGCAGGTGGTGATGGTGTGCGGTGAAATCCCAATCTCTTTGACCGAGCGGAAGGATTAAGGAAGCCACACTTCGGGCAAACGTACTCTGACAAATGCATCAGTATGTCGAGGCGAAGATATTTTGAGCGATCTCACGGGTGTCCTCCCAGACGCTCTCCTTGACCAATCCATTGTGTGAGAAGCACTTCTGGCAAATAAGCGCGTAGCGCGAGGCAGCCACGCTCATTGAGGATTCCTCGTCGCCCAAAATGGCATCGGCGAGTTTGTCATACCATTGCTTGCGGGTCGGCTGGATTGGTTGTGGTGTTGCTGCAAAATGTGTCAGCGTGTCCAACGATCTATATACACGTAAATACACACGCGAAAGCTGTAGAGGTAAATTTCTTTGCTGGGCGACAGGTGTTTGTAGGTGTGCCTGTGGGGTTGTGGGCAGTGGTGTACGGGGCTGTGAAGGCTGCAGACGGCGCATCGGGGTGCCAGGATCGGCGTATTTCTCAAGCAGGCTCCGTGTCGAGTCATAGTTGGTCTTTTTCTTAATCTCTTCAACTTTGGCGCGCTGCTTTTGAGTGACGAGTCTGAGGGTTTTCTCTGCCGCACTCCCACTGAGTGGCGAAAGACCTTGATTCTGAGAAACTCACCTTCGCGTCCGCCTTTCCATGAATACCATATCTGCATCATTCTCCGTGCAAACAATATTCTAGGGTGATACATGAGTGCGATGATGCAAATGCGTGGTGGCACGTACATTACAGGTCCCACCAGGACTGCTACTTTTGCTAGTAGCGAGTCATGCCACGTCGCAGGAAGCATACGCGCATACCACAAGTATACAAATGAAATCCATAGAGAGAGCGTTCCAAGCGTGAACTGAAGTGTTGTCCGCCGCTCACGGAGTCGGATCTCTGCTAGACGTGTCTGCCGCCGTGCAACATCAGCTGCAAGTGCAGAGAGAACTTCCTCGTAGTTCTCTGAACCACTCTAGTAGTGAACATTTAGCACAAACCCAGAGAAAAAGGGCTGATGCTTTACCTTTGAGAACCAGCGGGTTACAAGGGACATGACGGGTTGGAAGAAGAGTAAGTGCACACCACGTCAGTTGAACAAATCGGGCTTATTATGAAACACGCTCTGCACCGCCACATCATTCACGGTTTGTGACGTACTAGTACTACTGCTGCGGGCCCCTTGGGTCTGTCGCCAACATAAGCGCGTCAAGATACCGTCGGTGTAGATTCAGAAGTAAAGGTCTGGCTTTTTTGAAATGCATAGCCCAGATTTGGGTGAAGTGATAACTCAGTTGTCAGCCTGATTCGAGCTTTATTTTCACAGCCGGAATGATTACCAGCTGAATTTTGCTCATTTACTACACAGTTCAGGCTCTGGTGGGAGACCAGTGTCGAACTGTCACCCCATTGGCATGGCGGCGGTCACGGCGGCGAGCAATGAACTATACGTTTTCCTCCACGATGTGCCATGTCCCACTGATGTGCCTTGACTCGTGGGCTGGAGCTCAGAGCCACGTGAGAGGTAGGTCATCGTTTGCTGGCCTTCATAGCTAATTTTGTTTTATAGCACTAATATAAGTCCGTCCCGAACACTCTGGCCAGGTCTTCGACACCAAAGAACCTTGAGGAATTGAATTCGTCGACCAGGAAACATCCTTACGTGAGGGGCAACCCCAGGCACCTTTTTTGAAACTGTAAGTCTCTGGATATATCTTGCATGTTCGTCCGAGGAAACACCTAGTCAATTCTGAGCGTGCTCCCCTAAATTTATATATTACCCTTCGTGCTATCAAATCATCCGCATACTATGTATCCGATCTTGTATGCTGAAAAGACGCGGCCGTGCTGTTTTCAATGCACCTGTATGCCGCATGTGCCTGAATAGTTGAATAGTATACCAGGCTATGTCGGAAAGACCTTACAGTGTTAGCTAGTCTGTCGAGTTTACACTGTTCTCTACGTTGACGTAAATTGGCGCACATCGCACTGGTTGCACTGGTTGGTTGGTTGTACCTGTATGTTTCACAGCCGTTAGAATGTGGTCTCCTGCTTTTGTTCTCGGATATAAACGAAGTTTGCTTGAAGTTATTTTAGTCAGGCGACAATAAGCTTAACAGGAACAAGATCCTCGAGTGCGAACAGAAGGGTATACGTAAATAATAATAATTGTCCACTGATTTCTTGTCCACTGATCAAGATGTAACAGTTCTCCAGGAAGCGTCTCAAACGCTCACAGCAGCAGTACAATTGACAGTGATTTGACCGTCCTATGAACAAATATTAGCGCGAATTTCCTGAAACTGGCGTCGATGTCTCACATAATATTGCGGGCCAGTACAGCAGACAGTCTCCTTAACGCAACCTGAGACGCTCCCATTAATCGCAGCTGCGATGGCGCTGCAGCCGTAGCCAACAAGACCACTCAGTCCAGCGCTGCTGATAGAATATTCGGCCAGAATATCTTGACTGGCTTTTACGGAGGTCTGTTGAGAGTTGGTATGTTTAAGAGCCTTTTCTGGGTCAGTGATTATATATGATAATACCCACCGTTGTGACGTTGGTGCAACACATGGCGTCCCCCGAGTCGCAGTAATATGTTGTAGAAGCAAGAACTGACAGAAAAACAGTGGAAGCTATCAGAAATCGGGACAACATTGGATTTTCACGAGGATGCAATGTGGGGAAGCCTGAGTAGAGGTTTTCGTCGAGCCCCTTGTATTTATCACCGCACGACTTTGTAGATGTTTGACCTGATGTTGGAGGATGGCAACGGCGAAGCAAACTAACGAAAGTTTGTTATAATTGTTACGTTGTGTTATTGATCCTGAACCGAATAGCAGATACGCTGAATCATATCGAGAGGTACGCCGCAGTTACACGAAAGCATCTGGCTCCCCATCATAAAGCAGACGTCTACGGTGGAAAGGATGATCAAAGGACGCAAGAAAGTTTCTGGGTGATACATATGAGTAAGTTAATCGCCAGATACCCAGACTCGTACGTACCCGCTCCCAGTACAGTCAGACACACCCAGAACGAACGGATAAGCAAGGTTAAGAGGTAAAATTACAGATTCTCACTAATATAGTTGGACAACGCTGGGATGCACATATGCATATGCCAAAGGATGTCAGGTGGAGTGTCTGAATCTCGCAGCGTGATTCAGTCACCCGACATCTCTCGCATATAAATTTTGATACCCCGTTTGAATGTAAGCCAGTTCGGATGAGTTGCGTGAGAGAATGAGTTTGCGAGGCACTACGCTCCTTCCTACCACTTCTTCGAGTGTGGACTTACGTTCAATATCTGAGTAAGTAGTTAAATAGCCTGTGCCAGTTGGTGCCTACTATTAGTAAGTTACAGTCCTTTCGGAAAGTCAGGCTTGACTCACGTGTTCGTAATGGTTCAAAAACAGTAGAAATGTTGAAAATTCATCTAAATCACTTTTGAGTTTTGTATGCCTCTGAACGGCTTCAAAAACATCATATTGCATAAGTTTCTGACTCAGACTCGCCATGGTCTACCAGAGGATCAGTCGTGCTCGAAAAGAACGAGCCCTGTACTGCTTTTGGAGGAAGGATGGGACATTGAACGCATTGCTGTTGTTCTCGGAATATCGTCAAGAAGTATGGGCCATAGAGCGGTGGGAGGCAAATTATGATGAACGTCGACGTGTTAACCCTCCTACACCAATCATGGGTCGCCCTCCCTCGCTTGCTGGATCAAGTTATGACAGACGAGATTCACGAGCTGCTAGCCGAAAACCCGTCACTGCTACTTGACGAGATCGGCGAATGGCTCGCCATATATCACAATCAGCCAATATCAACAACGACTCTCCACGAAAACCTCAGGGACCTTGGTCTCACCTACAAACGCTTGGAGAGGTTCGCGGCCGAACGTGATGACAGTTTCCGAGCTGATTGGCTGCACAACATGACCGCCAACTATACAGCTGAGCAGCTTGTGTTCCTGGACGAGTCAAGCAAAGATGGCCGCACCATACTCCCTAGATATGGTTGGTCACTCAGTAAACAAGCCCCCTTCGACAGTGTCTGCTTGAACAGGGGCATTCGATACAGCGTGCTGTCAGCTCTTACCATTCACGGCTATATGACTGTCCGAGTCATCGAGGGATCTATAGACGGCGTGGGGAGCAAGCTCTAACCCATCGTCCCCATAGGTTTCATCACCATCCTCGCCCGAAGAGTCTTCCATGCTACCAAGATCACCATGTTCTTCATCTACAATTCCATATAGATTCCATCAACAGATTTGTCGTCAGAGTGTTGTAAATGAGAGGCATTCTCGTCGGAGCATTCAGATACTGTATTAAACATAATATAACGTTCAAAAGAGCAACAGTTATACTTTTCTGCTCAAGTTTGCTGAATTATCGATTTATTTGAATTTTCAGCATTTCTACTATTTTTGAACCATTAATATTACAAACACGTGAGTCAAGACTTTCCGAAAGGACTGTACTTACTCGATAATCGCCGACTTCCTCGGCGAGCTCGAACTTTGCTTGAGCTCTAAGACTTTCAAATTTCATTTGGGTGCGGCCGCTATGGATTTATCTTTCTTCGTCGAGAACACAGCCGGCCTGCATGGCTCGCTCCACGAATTTCTGTCTTTCAATGTCCAATGCGTCCCCCCCATGACTTGCGTTCGAGCTTCCGAGCATTGAGCTTCTGGCCCAGGGGGGCCCAATATGTCATGGTGGTTGAAGCATATTCATATATATGTAGAGAGAGCAGTTGGTGAACCATATTCTACTATGTCATCGACGAATCTCAAGATCACGATAGAGGCATACGGTCCTGGTCAACACTGCTAGGCTCGAATGTGAATCTCCTACTACCATCAGGCCTCAAGACTTCACACTCGATGGTTGAAGCCACTGGACAACTCGTCACGCACTCATCTGGTGTACTGAATTCGGGCGAAATGAACGTTCAATGGGGAAAATTCATATTCATGATCCTCGCAAGAGCTTCCCATCCACCGCCCTCCAAAGTCCAGAGTCGCCAATTCCTCGCAACCATCTTTCGGCCAACCTGCCATTTTAGACAGTAACCCATCTAGAGTGCATTAATGTTCCGCGTACACGTCTTCACCAAAACAATCGTGTTCGGCATACTGAAATAACACCGTCTCCGAGTTGACAGGGAAACGCTCACCGACAGGATAAGAGTAAATGAAAGGAATCTGGAGAAAACCCACAAATGATGATGCTGGTTTGCAGAAGCACAGACGGTTTCGGTATGCATCACAATATTCGTGATGGCCCAATCAGATCCATCAGAAACCTGTGCCGGTCAGCGCAAATTTGATTAACGGCACCCAATCAAAGGTAGGATCATCATCTGGCTGAGGGTGTACAGATTATCCGTCAAGGATACATCAATATCTCTCTGCTGTCCGACAGCTTGGAGGTGTACAGATTATTTGTCAAGGATACATCAATATCTCTACTGTGCGACAGCCTGGGTGTGGAAGGCTATGCCATCAGACGTGCTATATTTGCAATGATGGCTGACAATGTGTTGTAGGCGCTGGCTTACAGTAAGTGCAGTGGGCAAGTGCAATCAGTTCGCCGCCCCACAAGAATCAGGTCCGGAAATCCCGATATTGCGGTGTTTCGAAATACAAAGAAACAGTCTCTATTCAAATTCATCATTGCAACAATGGGTTGTTATCAGCCAGGAACTAATGTATGTCAAGCCATACAGTGCCACCAGGTTGTTTCCACTTTGGCGATAATGCGCTAGATGGTATATATCTCAGCACGAACATTATCATTATGACACAATCCATCCACTCTGTTCACCACGCACTGACACCGATCCCTAGAATATGACTGTAGTCTCAAATGATCCCGGCTGGTTGCCAACAATTAACACCAATCGTAATTTCAGCTATGTTGCAGGTTTGTGAAGAGCACATCTGATGGACAACGTTGATGATGTCTCACGTTATCTTTGACTGCCGCAGTTGCAACCGCTGTTGTGCTGGTGTACGATTGGGGTGAGCAAGGTAGTGCTTATCGAGCGAACTTGAACTTATTGATGTTCCTATGGTATCCTCCAGCGCTGACTTTCAGACAAGAGGTAGGTTGATTCCATGACCGGACTAGCAGCCATCTTACCAACTTTCATAGTTTGAACTGATCTGGGTGAGCGGTTTGGTCCCATATCAGAAGGACAACCTGACCTGTCAATCCGGGCAGAGGCAACGCTGGTCCCATATGACTATACTATATCTCGCTGTATGCAGCTCGTGGTGTAGGTGCGGTTGGCAGTTGTGCTAACTTCAAATTATTGTAGGTGCGCTGTCTTGGAATAGCATCCATTGTGTACGTTAGCAAGAACCAATAAGGTGGCACTGCGCTAATAAGCCATCTCCTCCCATGATCAGCACCACCATATTGTGTATGTCTCCTCGCATCCGCTGTGTATTCGGATTCGTTTCTGATGGGCGGTATCCAGTCAGTTTCCAGTCAGTCTCGGTCACAGATACAGTGAGTAATTCTGCACTGATGCTGCCATTCTTGTTGAACTAACTGTACTCATATGTAGGGGTGAGTAAGATTTTCGACCGTCTTCTTGGTTCACTAACATAACTGAAACAGTTGTGAGTTGTCTTGAAGATCCAATTTGAGGCTCTTTGGTAACTGTGTTCATAAGGTACAATCATTAACCGCATGATCTCGTGGATATCTATCATCGTGAATACGCTGGTGGGTGGTGAGTTACTCAGCTACAGTACCTCAGTGATTGACTGACATGCCATGCAGTCATCATAGTCATCCGGTTGCATGCCATGTATCAACGATCCAGAAAGATGCTCTTCTTTCTTGTTGCGATGTTCTTGGCTACGGTGGTCCTCAATGGAGTGGTCTCTGGAATGGCAACCACCCATATTGTAGGGGGTAGGTCATAATTTGGATGAAAGACAGAGCACACTATGCTGATGTAACTAATACAGAGGAGTTCACCCTTTTCGGCACCCACCAGTGCCTTTTCGAGGGTGATGGACCTGGTGAAATGCTGATAGCTGCGACCTGGATCCTTGGTCTTGTTTGGGAGGGCCTCGCACTGTGTCTTGCAGTCTGGATTGTTATAAAACACCTCCGCGAACTGCGACGAACATCGACAGCATGGACCATCTCGGGCACTTTTGCGGCATTGATAAGCACTCACGCGCTTTACTTTGCAGCGTGAGCTCGTGGTTTTGAATGACATTTATCCTTGTGTCTGAAGTTCTGCATCTCCTAGCTTTGTTGCCGTGGCATGTTTCAGTGTCGCTGGCATACTGTCTTCAATCTTGGTATGCTAACCTGTGATTGACCGATCTGCATCTGACCACTTTTCTACTTAGACCTCCACTTCTGTGGGGGCCTTAATTTACTGGGGCTTTCTCCAAATCGCCACGTCTGCGCAGATGTTTGTGCTGGGTCCGCGCCTCATCCTTAGTGTTCGAGAATATAACGCTAAGGCGGTGGCCCAATCTGATGAAGGAACTGTGATGACTACAATTGCTTTCCAGGAGCGGACACAGAGGTCAACTGGTGATGGTGTGTAGCACTCGGAATGATTAACAGTTGTCGGGGATTTGTAGTATTTTGTCGTGGTACGACTGTACTGATTATAAATTAATTTTTACCGCTCCTGCGACTTGATCTGGTGACCTGCGTGCCAGATAAAATGGTCTCCCTACTCCCTGCGCATCTAAAGAGTCATTTTGACCAAGGTGATCACAGGTTGTTCGAGGCCGACCAATTTGTTTCGGAGACCTGACTCATCGCTGACCTGTCGGACAGGTCAGCGATACTCACCATCCCAGTTCCATCTGGAGCTGCGGATCCACATGCCGCCACCGGTTTTTTTTCGCTAGCGCAAACACCGCTCAAGTTAATATCATCAACTCGCGAAATTCACAGAATTCCCTGAAACCCCTTCTCACTATCTCATGCTTGGTATACCAAATCTGTGTCCTTTTCGCTAGATACACACTTAGTGATCAACGCAAACATGAACGATGCACAACCAACTTTGTTGTCACGATATTCGGCCTGAAGACTATTTCTGGTGCTACTGTCAGCCCAACATCATCATTTTTAATGTGAAACGAAAACGATAGAGTCTAAGTGTTTGATCCATTTCGAGATAAGGAATAAGGGAAACGTAAAGAATTCATGATCCATAATAATGGCACTACCTCGAGGTAAGGAATAAGGGCAACGTATTCCGCTCGTTGCTTATCTGTCATCCTCACCTCACCATCTAAAACCAGGCGCTCCAGGGGACGATTTGACCGTGCCACTAATGGGCCCATTTAAAACCGAACCGATAGCTCTGTAGGTCGAAATCTGGTGCCATTACCGCGAACCTGCGCATAGTGAACGGCAGTCGCGACACAAATTGCGCGACAGCTGGAGTAGAACGATCATGCTGCAAGCCAGCGGTCAGTTCCTCAAGTGCTGGGAAGTCTGTTAACAAAAGTTCGAGTTTGTCGACATCGTGGCCAAAAAAGGTAGAGATTTGGTTCATGTAAGGGAGGAGAAGGCTTCGTAATTGAGTCGACTGATCGCCGAAGCACTTGAGTGCCAACGAGAGTGGGAGTCTCTTGAGCTATGAGTCATAGTAGGGAGTTGCCCACTGCCAGTCTCTGTCGCGACTTCCACGTGCAACCTGCACCACAAACTGGGTGTGCTCATAGTAACACCCCTCCATCGTCGGCATATCCTGGTCAACAGCATGGGAGCTTTTAGCCTTGATGGGAGCGACAAAGAACTAGTTTCCGGGAGACAGTGGCAAGCGCTGGCAGAGAGCCGATACGAGTCCCTTGTGCAAATCCATCGCCTGGGTGGTCTTATCCTTCTTTTCAACGAGTTGCCGATGAAGATTTATATTTTTAATACTATCCAGACTGGTCAGTGTTAATGATTTTGGAGTATTGGGTGTCAAGGTCCACATTCTGATCATCGTCAATGACACGACGCCCGTGATATATGATTGGACATACAGTTACTTGTGAACATGTGAGCTGGAGCGAAAGTTTGTTATTCTCAGATACACTCAAAAGCCTATAAAACTGGTAACTTACGATGTTTTGCAGTGCACCGACAATATCTGACAACGGAGAACGATTCGCTTTTGAGTTAGGTGTCCGCATATTATACTGTACTGTACGCAACTTTGAATCACGTTTTTTTGACCAGTGACCCAGCTTGAACCCGTATGTACTGCGTGTGACCGAAGCCCCAAACGAACCCACGATGTTCAAACCTGCTCTTTAAAACCTGTCGCCCAGTCAGTCAGCGTTCTAACATATTGTCACTCGAACCACCCCGAACTTGAATCCAATCCTAGGTATACAATGTATATTGAATTAACTGGATATCGTACTTGATGGAAGGTTCTGTATCCACATGTCAGTCGGAACAAGATCATCGCCATCAAGAGCTAGAAGTGTCGAATCAATTAACTGCAAGGAACGGAAAAGGCTGAATACTCACTCATTTCGGCAATGCTGCCAGCTTGTCCCATGTGCCATGCGGCTCAAATCAACCTCAACACATGCTCTGCCAATCACTAATGCAATCCGAGGGTTATATCTAAAGGCCTCTCGTGAAACTGGCGGTACCCAGAATAAAAGCCGATGGTTGGGTCCTAACACCCATCCATCGTCACGAAGCAAGAAGGTCGACCTGCGGTCATCATGGGAGGGTCCCTCAAGTAGTTCAGCAGTGTTACATAGTGCGTGTGTCGAGTGTGATGAAAAGGAAATGAAGTCATTGCTCGCCCTATGGGGCATAATGGTAGGGGGGGCCTCCATTGGATGTGGGATACAACTGTCGAACGAAGAGGATGCTGAATAGTCTTCTTCAGGATGATCCTGTAGTGATTTCCCAGTCGCTGCATACCAGACCCGGACAGTCCCATCCCGTGAACAAGAAACAATGCGACTCCCGTCCGGCGAGAACAAGACTGAGGTAATGAAAAAAGTGTGTCCCCGCAAGGACTCACCGACTGGCTGCCCCGTTGCTGCATCCCACAGCCAGATAGTTTCATCCATAGAACCAGTCACGATGCGAGTCCCGTCCGGAGAGAACGATACTGAGCTAACATGGTCAGTGTGCCCCAGTAAGGGCTGACCGACTGGCTGCCCTGTTGCTGCATCCCACAGCCGGACAGTTTGATCCATAGAACCAGTCGCGATGCGAGTCCCATCCGGAGAAAACGAGACTGATATGACCGAGGAAGTGTGCCCCAACAATGGCTGACCAACTGGCTGCCCCGTCACTGCATCCCACAGCCGGACAGTCTGATCGTCCGAACCTGACACGATACGACTACCGTCCGGCGAGAACAAAACTGACCTGACCCACTCAGTGTGCCCCTCCAAGGGCTCACAGACTAAATTCCCCGTCGCTGCATCCCACAGCCGGACAGTGGCATCGTACGAGCCAGACACGATGCGAGTCCCATCCGGGGAGAACGAGACTGAGGTAACTGAACCAGTATGTCCCTCCAATGGCTCACCGACTGACTGCCCCGTCGCTGCATCCCACAGCTGGACACTCATATCTCCTGAACCTGTCACAATATGGATTCCGTTCGGCGAGAACGAGACTGACGTGACCCAATCACTGTGCCCCTGCATGGACTGACCAACTGGCTGCCCTGTCGCTGCATCCCACAGTTGAACAGTGCCATCTTGAAAACCAGTTGCGATGCGGGTCCCATCCGGCGATAGCGAGACTGAGATAACCAAACTAGTGTGCTCTCGTAGGGGCTCACCAGCTGGCTGCCCTGTAATTGCATCCCACAGCCGGACAGTGGTATCATATGAGCCAGATGCGATGCGAGTCCCATCCGGAGAGAACGAGACTGAGGTAACTGAACCAGTATGTCCCTCCAAGGGCTCACCGACTAACTGCCCTGTCGCTGCATCCCACAGCAGGACAGTCCTATCTTCCGAACCCGTCACAATGCGACTGCCGTCCGGCGAGAACGACACTGAACAAACCCAATTACTGTGCCCCTCCAAGGGGTCACAGACTAGCATCCCCGTCGCTACATCCCACAGTCGGACAGTGGAATCGTGCGAGCAAGACGCGATGCGAGTCCCATCCGGAGAGAACGAGACTGATACGACCCAGGAAGTGTGCCCCAGCAAGGGCTGATCAACTGGCTGCCCTGTCACTGCATCCCACAGCCGGATAGTGTTATCGGCCGAGCCAGACACGATGCGCGTCCCTTCCGGAGAGAACGAGACTGATACAACACAGGAAGTGTGCCCAAGCAGGGGCTGACCAACTGGCTGCCCTGTCGCTGCATCCCACAGCCAGATAGTCTCATCCATAGAACCAGACACAATACGCGTCCCTTCCGGCGAAAATGCCACGCAACTAACTTCCTCAGTGTGCCCCAGCAAGGGCTGACCGACTGGCTGCCCCGTTGCTGCATCCCACAACCGGACGGTGTGATCGGCCGAGCCAGACACGATGTATGTCCCATCCGGCGAGAACGCGACTGACTTGACTTCCTCAGTGTGCCCCAGCAAGGGTTCACAGACTGGCTGCCCTGTCGCTGCATCCCACAGCCGCACAGTGCAATCCTCTGATCCAGTCGCAATGCGAGTCCCATCCCGCGAAAACGAGACTGAGTTAACAGCATCGGTGTGTCCACTGATCACGGTCTGAACAGCCGGCCAGTTCACATCACGTCCAGATGCCAGACGAAGAGTATTCGGAAATTTGGCAGCACAATTTTGGGATATCGTAGAGTTGATGGGAGAGAACGGCAGCGCTGATACATAGAGATGCGGTGTGCTGTGCAATATGATGCCGCCGAAGATTTGGATAAATCTTTGCACGTCCATTGCAGCGGACGAGGCATTCTCATATCCGGCGTGACCCTGTAATTGTGATTGCTTGAGCACTGTCTGCCGCTCAGTAATTTGAACCATGTGCTCACCGTCAGCCACTTGGCAATGAGCGGAAGGGTCGGGCCTGCGCCGCTGAGTGCGTTGATGAGGCCGAGTACTTCGAGCCAGAAGAACAGTCGTTCGTGGTCGAAGAATACTTTGACTTCATTCGCGAGTTGCATTTCGAAGACTGTGGTTTGTACGTGCACAGGCCAAAATCGACAGGCATAGGATAGGTGTGGCGGGATGCACTTTTCAACTCGTTCTTGCAACCCGGGATCTTCAGAATTAGCAAGATACGAAGATTTTAAATCACAGATATTGAAGGAAAGTCCATGTTCCATCACTCGGAGTGATGCAAAAGCAAGGTCGCGTTGCGCCGTCGGTACGTCGATGAAAAACTCCCCGCTGTATGATTGGTCCGTCAGAAAATCGCGGAAGGATGCATGAAGGGGTCTGATGGGTGTAGATGAGTTGGTGGTGCCGCTGAGAAGGGACCCCATGTGTTGAACCATGACCTGCACGTCGTAATGCTCGCTTTCGTCTGGAAAATGCCTCCGCATGGCATTCAGGGAATTTGAAGCGAGGGGTTCAGCTGTGCCAAGGATTTGCCCCATCACTGAACGAAACCTCGCTAGCTGTTTGTGCTGAGACATGGTATTGGTAGATGTATCCTTTCGCATGGTCTCTATCAAAATGAAGTGATACATATCATACAACAAGTGTTCCCGCTCTGCGGGATCGCGGGAGATGATAGCATTGAAGGACTCGTCGGAAGATAAGCCAGGAGGGGGTGCTTCGACGGATTCGCAAGCAAGACGTGCCCACTCGAAAAGACCATCAGCTTTCTTAGCGAGGGCTGCAAACTCTTTACTCCCAAAATTCGAAAGCCCTTGCAGCTTCTTCGACACGTAAGCGTAGATGTCGTGCTCCGCGACTTCTGGTGGAATTTCGTCCATGGAAATCCTTCGAATATGTTGAGCGCCTGCAAACGCATTTTGAATGTCGCGAAGCGGGCGAGAGGTAACAATAAACCGGAAGTTCTTGGGGAGCTCCGTGATCTGGGGAATGGCTGAGTTCTGAAGTTTGCCAGAAAGAATGCGAAGAAGGTCGCCTCGTGTCTTGGCTGCGCCACTCTCGTCCAGGGCGTCGATCACGACCACGACAGGGCCAGCGGTTGACTCTGAGAGCTTCTGCAGTGGTTCCATGAGAAGCTTCTGCCATTGCTGGACGATGTCCCCTGTAGTCTTCAGCGCACTGGCATCCTGAACTGCATCTGCTAACGCTCGTCTCACCCCCGGATCCTGGTCAGCCAGGTCGCGCGCGATAGTAGAAAATATCTTTTCATGCCGACGGTCGGCTTCTCGATCTCGGTCGAAGCAATAGCATGAACCAAGCCCTCCCGCATCTTTGAACCAATTGGCGATCGTGTGAGCGATGGCTGATTTGCCCTTGCCTGCAGGGCCAGATAGCCACAGCACACGTGGAACGTCATCCCCGGTGCTGTTGACCCAATCCGTGATCTGGGAGAGGATTTCCGTGCGCGTCCCTTGGAGGCATTGTTTCCTCGTATCTAGTCCTGCGTTCGCTGCATATGTTATACCGCTAAGGTCTAGTTGTTCGCCTGAAGAGGAATGAAAAGATGTCGAGTCAGAAGCACGTATAATCCTCACCTGTACGGTGGACGTAGATAGCTACGTCGCGAGTGACTTGGTCCCGGAAGTTTTGCATGAGCGCATCCAATGTATCGCTGTACAGTTGGATTGCATTATCTGTTTCAGTGAGAATGTCTTTCCCGAGTCTCTTCCCTATGATATTGGTAGAAGATTGAGTATCTGCCAAGCGCAACACTTTGTCCAAGACTTACAGAAACTCCTTGTCTCTGAATAATCTCTGATGAAGCGGGCGCATTCAAGGGTCTGCTGAGAGATCTGTCCAAGGATACCACGCATCGATGAAATCTGGCCAAGCGTCTCATCTTGTATCATGAAATGGTAAACTTGATCCAACTTGTCGACAAGACGATATACTGCTTGGTCACGATCCGATTGGGCGATGACCATCTACGCCGATGACTGCTCAGCGGGAGATAGAAACGAGAGAGGAGCCGAACGTACTTTTAATGCGCAAGACAACACGCCTAGTGAAATCTTTGCATATGGATGTACCTACGGAACGGGATTAGTTCGGTTCCAACTCAAGGAATGGCCCATACATCCGCGAGCTTCCCGATAACATCGTCAAATATCCTGAGGGGTTGAAGATATGTGTCCTGGATCTCATACGTAGCCTCGAGATTCGCTTGTGCATTTTGGGCGGCGGATGCTCCAGACCTTACAGGTCCCCAGAGTGGTTCCATGAGCTTTGCAGCCTCTTCAGCGTCTTGAAGTGCCGACTGGATACTAGCACCTTGTCCCATACCAAAGGGAGCATCTGGAACCTGCGCAACCACCAGAAGTTAGACAGATAGAGCGGGAACTGAAGGGTGACCTACCCTAGCACCCGGAGTCGATGAAACACCTTCACAATCAACGGTCTCGCGGCTGCCCGAATCCTTCAAGTTCGAGCGCTTGCGTACGATCTCAGCCTTATCCCAGTGAACTCGGTACTTATATCGACTCACAGAAATCTTCCTGATTACACCATCCTTAACCTTCACAAAAAACCGACAGACTGTGCCACGAGGTCGGCCCTAAAAAAAGTATGTATCGATGGATCAGTATTTCCAGTGCAACAACACATACCGAGCGAAGTTCACCACCTATTGTTTCTCCGGATGTCTGGATGTTTGGAGGAGGGACTAGCCTCGAGTCCCGCACTTGATTTTCGTCGTTCATGGTGACTAGTTAAAGTTGATGATCAGTTTGAGTGAAGTAGGATGCAACAAAAAGTTGGAGAAAGGGTGGGTCCGTCCATCAAAGCCATAACAGGTCATACCCTTGACCGCAAGCCTCGAGGCAATGTTTGCTGCAGTGTTGACTTGAGGCGCTAAGCATGGGGCGGGCGCATGGGCCCGGGACTCCGGGAAACGCGAGGCAGCCGAGTGAACTACGGTCAGTCTAAACTCTAGAGACTGGTGGAAAATGCTGTCCTGATCCGTCACTGTGAGTGATACATGCATCCACGCAAGACTTGGCAAGCAACGTGGGCTACAAGCAGAATTTGACCTTCGGACATTCGGTCCATTACGTGAAATTTGGGCTTCTGGATAAGCAACGATTCTATATCATGAATTTCAGAAATGTTTGCGGGTCGGACTTAACAAAGTTTACAAAGTACTCGCTTCAAAGACTTGTACGGAATGATTAAAGGCGAGGACTGGTGTACAATCGCCTGGGCGGAGAACTTGAACATTCAACAGCATTGAATGTGCATGCGATGTACGGAATCCGGATCAGTGATGGCCTTAGAGCGGGCGTAGCTATTTTGACGCGGTCGTGCCGCGCGTGCATAGTACTACAGTTGCAGATCGAATTGTGTCGATTCAACCCGCAGCGGCAGTCGCCATCAATAGATCTGAGAAAGAACTATTACATCCGAGTCTGGGTTAGTTGTGGTGGGCGTTCGTGCTGCAGCCATCATATTGTCAGGCCCATGCACAAGAACGCTCGGATACGTACATCATCATGTGAACTTCGTGAACAGCTGACTGTGGACCCAGGCTTGCACCGCTTGAGCTTGAATTTCGAATTTCGTGCTATATTCTAAACTACTGATAGCGAATAGGCACTTGCCACTCACTGCTCGTTTCCTGGCTATCACTGGCAGGCGCTGATCTGACGTTCTGCGCATCATGCCGTGGACTTTGGCGCTGGTAACATTCCTTTGAGCACTGACCATGATGACACTGATAAGTCTTCCACACGATGCTTTGTACCGTGTCCTATGCTTTCTCTCTGTCCGCGAAATCATCTGCCTTCGACTGGTGAGAAATTCTTGCTCATCGTTTGTTTTTCAGATCCCTTATATTGAACATACTTGTAATATTTGATATAGGTGTGCAAAGACCTTCGCGATTTGACATTCCACACGGCTATATGGCATGATGCGTATAAACATGCAAAACTTCCTCGTCCCTTAGGACCGCTCGACTCTCAGTCTCGCGAGTTCTTAGAGAACACCCTCGTCAAAAGTACTCAAGTTGGCGTCAAATGGAACAAGCAAGCCCTAACGATAACTTCCAAGGCGACTTGGTTCGAACCCGAGTGGTCAGCCTTGCAAGGAGACCATTGGGAAGTGGTGTCTGGTTTATGGCTCGTCATCCCGCACATCAGCGGCCCCGACATCCTGTGCTATGATCTAAAACGCGGGCTACGCCACATCGTATACCACGTTAATGGCGCTCAGATCCTGTCGTTCAAAAGCAAGACTTCTGAGGCATCAGATGGAGGATGTATCATGCATGCTATCGTCATGGAAAGCGCTCGCAGCAACGCATCGATCTCACAGTTAGTCGCCTTTAAATATCGCATTCAGACATTGAACGATTTTCCGGTAGTAAACTGCTCTCCATTCGTTTTTCTGCTGATGGTCCATTGTTGGAATTCTCCATGGTGATTCCTGATGATATAATCGGAATGGGAATGTCACAGCTATCTGCTGCGAGGCGCTTGTTGTGCATGAGCGATCATTTGACTGGGACTTTGAACCTGGCAGTGGATACCCACACCCGCGTCCTGTACCGCTTTCCACCACCAAGCTCTATTATCGTTCGTATGAAATACTTTCATGTTCTGCGCATTCCTCATCATGAAATCTAGGAGCCCACATTCGCCATAACTTGCATGCAAGAGACATACCTGAAGCGTCTCGTTGCCACTGAAACCCATATTCTCGCCATGTTTACCCCTCTAACTATTGTCAGCCAGCTCGACGAGGGAGGAAACTCTTGTGCGCTTATTCAGGCGTTCGCTCTCCCGCCTGTGGGAACTACCACCGAATCCCCACCCACCCTTCAACTCACCCACGAAGGACATTGCTATCTCGATATCGAACGCGTTTCGCTTCTGTGCGACTCCATGACCAACGCTGTCACAGGGCATACCCAGATCAAATTCCTCACTCATTACATGAGACTTAATCTGACGAAGTACTTTGCTCACCGAGTAACGTTGTCCCCTCCTCTGCTAGGGCAGAAACTAGGGAATATATCCCTTTCTACCGACCAGCTTTTCTCTGTTCCTGGTTATGCTAACACCATGAAGTTTACTACATCCTTTGATGGGCACGCGCGCGGTATCTGCGTTCTCCATAACGAGAGGGACGGGACAGAATTCTACGGATTTACCATCGACGCTAGCAGTATGGATCAGCCCTGTTCGGGCATCGTTGGGCCAGGGGTCGATATCAAAGAGGTTGAAGCGACAGAGTCGTTCCCCTCGTCTTTGAGGATGACGTGGAATGTGAAACTGGCATTCGACGGCAACTTAGGTAGGATCTGTTATAGAAAGCGGGGTGAAGAAGGACGGAATGTACTTGCTATAGTAGATTTAGCTTAGAGGTTGTTAGACAACTTATATATACGCGGTGGACTGATAGATAGTGCGAATTGGATATTAAATCATCGTTTCTGAGGAATGCACGTGCTTCAGATCTTGCATGGTGGTAAGTAGTAGATCCTGGCTCGGCGACAGTGCGGACGGTACATGTAGATTCGAAGGAAGGAACGAGCGCCAATGACATAGCTCGCCGCACATATGCCGCCAAGTGCAGTTCACACCCCATACAAAGTATGATGGTCAAACCATAGTCGAAAACACCCGGCCCAATGACTCGGCGCTGCATCGCACCATCGCATCAACACAAGTGTCCCTCCACGCTACCGTACTCAAACCTTGCCAGCAGCAGCATTCTTTTTCTGTTCCTTCAGCTTCTCGATCCGCTGCAAAAAGCCAATCAGCATAAATCCAAGGTCCTCCTCATTCCAAACAAAGAAACAACACTCACCAACCGCCTCTCCTCCTTCCTCCTCGCCATCTCAGCAGCCTTCTCCTCCTTGGAGATCCCAGCCATACTAGTCGGCGGTGTATTATCAGCAGAATTCGGAAGTGGGCGAGGAGAAGATACTGGTGTTGATCGAGCGCTTGAAGCGGGTGAGAATGCTGGTGCGAGAGTAGAAGTCGCGAGGGATCTGCGGGGTTGTGGGGAGAGCGTGCGTGAGATATGTGAGGGATGTGAGGTCGTCCATGGATCGGGTGAGCGACTTGTAGGTCGAGATGATGATGCCATCGCGCCCCATTCGTCAGGAGCTGTATTAGATAGATCGTTTATCAGCAGAAACATTTATGGAGAAGGAAATGATACGTACTTGGAGAACTGGCTCGCAGCGATATGCCGAATCCTAGACCGTCGGTTGTACTCGCGAGTTTTGATTCCACAGCGGGTGGTGCACTCTCGAACGCAGCTGTAAAGAAAAATCGGCTCAGTTTAGATCTGGTGATATCGTTGAAGGTCGAAGGACATACTCCAATCTCCCTCATCAGCATGAATGTCGATCAAATCGTCGTTCCACAAACGACTACTGCCATGCCCTGCCTCGTTAGCGACTTCCTCAGCGAGCTGCGCAGCAAGCGTAGAAGTCGGGGTTTTATTTCCACCCAGTTGGAGCCCTTTGCCTCTGCCTCTTGATGGATTCACGGAGGGAGAAGGTGAAGACGCAATTGAATGAGGTAGAGGACTGGCACGTCCATTGATAGCTGGTGCCGACAATGATCCGTCAATAGTACTTGAGATCGTTGTTTGCATGTCAGCAGGGGCAAGCTGAGCGGTACATCTTTGTAAGCCATCAATTTCAAGGAAAACACATCAAATGTACCTTTTTACCGAGGGACGATACAGCCCACCCTGTGAGAGCGGCTGCTGCGCCCGTCGCTGAATTGACAAGGCCAGTTTGTGTGAATGTACCTGGAAGCCTTGCGGATAGATCGCCCCCACCCTCTTCTGTGGATGCTGTTTCCGGCTGTGAAAAAAGTGTATAAGTAATGTAAACTGGATTATAGACTGAAGATCTACCATAGTCGAAGCGTGAGCTTCTAAACGCTTGACAAAAAGCTCGACAGCTTTAAATGCCTGATCACGAACCAGCCTGCACATTTCCGGCCATCAACACATCAAAGCAGTGAAATGAGACTCGGGGACTCACTTTTCTTTATCCAGCGTAGCACCTACGACAGCAGAAACAACTTTACCAGCTACGTCCTCCATCTCGAAACACTCTGCAGTTGCCATGAACGCCATAACGCCCGCCACACGAGCGTGGACAAATGGATCCCTGAGCGCCATGCTAAACGCAGGAACGAGAACTTTTCGTTTGGTGTTGTACCCTAGTGAAGGGCCCAGGCGGCCGATAAGAATACAAGTGTTGGTGCGGATGGAAGCTTCTGGGTCTGATTGGAGGCGGGCGAGGTGGCGGAGGAGGTCATTGTTGAGTATACGGTCAGATAGCTATACAAATCATCATCAGAGACATTGTTTACACCGTGAAGTCAACATACCTTGGGAGAAAGTAGGACGATAGCGCGGACAGTAGCTTCTCGAATGACAGCAACAGTGTCAGTGAAGCCAGTTTGCTGCATAAAAAGGATGAAGTGAGCAATTTCCCACGATAGATGAAACATGTATCATACCAGGTTTGGCCAAATCTTATCGACGACTATTTTCTTATCCAGCTTCTCGGCGAAGTCGGGGAGACTATCGAGGAGCGCGATACGTGTGCCACGGTCAGCGCTTGCGAAGAGTTTTACGAGGGGTGCAACAATGATTATTCCGTAGTCGTCGGGTGCGACGTTCTTTCCGAATTGGAGGACGAGAGGGACTATGGTTGCTGCTGAGGCACCGCCGAACTCGAGCGCGGAGGCGAGGCATGGTAGAACGCGATAAGAGACAAATTCAGGGGGAAATGAAGAACCAGATTCCTTCAGCGTGCTATACAGCCGCGTCACTGAATTGTCAATATGACAATCCGAAAGCCAACACGTACCGTAGCAGTGATGCCTTGTCAGATTCACTACTCAGAGTGAACCCGTCCAGTCCAGCGCAGACCTTGACAAGCCGGTTATGCACGAAAAACCCATGTCCTTCTCCATCCGACTCTGCCATACCGATGTCTAGTAGGTTCTTGGCCGACATTCGTAACTTGGGATTCGGGTTGAGGAGCTTTTTGAAGGAGGGGAAGACGGACGATGGTATGGCACCTCTGGAAGAAGCTTGAGGGGGTGGATGAGGCGGCTGAGCAGTCGGTGGTGGAGGGTAAGTGGGGTTGAAAACGGCATGTAAAAGTAGACCAAGGGCGTATCCGTCTGCAGCTGATAAGGGTACGCTGTACATGTATCAGAAAGGCGGGTGAATGATGTGTGGGTGTCGGAAACTGATGACGCACTCTTTGAGGGCAGACCAACCCTCCTTCTTGACTTCTGGGGGTGCGCAAGCCATCGCGTCTGGCATGAGGCCGCCCATGGTCTGTAAGGGAATGGTTACTGGGAAGCACACGAGACACTTAAGAAAAGGACGCACATATATAACGGAAAGATCGTCTTTTGGATTGCTCAACACCTCGAATCCTCCCAACTTCCACTCTCCTGAGGGGGTGATAAAGATGGCATTTGGACGAACATTGCCATGGGTAGAGGAAGCAGAATCATTGAGAAAAGCAAGAGCAACCTAGCTCAAAATGTAAGTAAGGTCTTAACGCAAATAGAAAGAGCAATTCTAACGGAAATCCGATGTAGTCCCCAAACCAGCCAGTCCTCCCGCTCGCGTGGAACATTGGAGGTCGATTGGGATAGCGCGAGGGGTAGAGGGCGAACCCGTTCCGTCATGATGCAGATTGCTGAATCGGATTCCACGACATCGATGAATCTAAGCACATCTGGATGTCGTATGGTGCGTAGCTTCCGTAGAGAGTTGCGGGCGAGAGGTATGGTGGACTTGTTGAGCGGGTGGGTGAAATCATACTCGAAGACCGAGACCAAACTACCATCCTCCTGCCTTGCAGATTAGCCTGAACACGACTTGAACCCGTGGCGAGAGTTGCGAACCTACCCGTTTCGTAGCGTCGTACAAGGTCCAGAATGTCTCGCAGGAGTAAACCTTGGCACCCAGGGAGAAAGGTAGGTTTAGCCCCGATTTCTGGACTAGAGTCGATACCGCAGCAGAACCGAAGCTGCGAAGATAGTCCATGAAACCCTCAAGTTACAAGTACGAGACAATCAAGTAATATGGTGTGCGGCCCCTTCAAGGCAGGCTAGTCACCTAGTACGGCAATGCTAAACGCAAACATTCATTTTGACACGTATGATACAGCATCACTCCTCCGTGGAAGTCCAAACGCCGCGTACTTTGAAAATGGTAGTGGTGTCCCGATGTCAACCAGTACTAGTACAGGAAATAAGGTATATTATGTGTGTTCAACGTCAGCAGCAACTGATTTTGTAATATCTGCGTAAGAAGTTCAAGATGGGCGTACACGCTCGAAATCTGTCATGTCGATTTGTCTGAGCACCGACAGTCATGCTTCAAAACCAATAGGGGCACACACATCGTGTCTGAAAGATAAGATGGTTTTCCCCTTCATATGCGGCGTCCACTGGCATGGAGGAGTCCTTGTCAAATATATCGAGGTCGCAGATATCGATGAGCGAGACTAGGTGCTTCTGGAGGCACGGAGAGGGCCGGAGATGTGGCGCGAAATCGAGTACAAGGCATCAAGTACGTGTATGTCGAAGGGGACACACTGGTATGTAGTTAGGAGTGCTTCGATGCATCAGCTTGGAGCTCCTCGAGTGGAACACGAACAAGCCGTTGTCCGGTAAGTGGTACGGTGTCGTCACTGGAGTCTGCCGAGTGCTGTTCGCGGCTGTTCACTGCAGGATGATCAGCGTTAGATTACAAGCTATATGGAACTTTGCTCACAGAACAGGCTCAAACTTTGGAACATCAGAGGCCACTGCTCGAGCACTTGACCGTGTACTGTTCGAGAAGATTAATAATAGACAAGGGTCGAGTTAGGAGTAAGAAACCTTGGCCAGCATCTGCCATAACTTCACAATCCTCTGCAAGACCCTCTATGCGTCTCAGGAAGAGAGCGCTAGCACGTTCAAGCGCAGCAACGGCCTCGAACTCTTTCTTTTTCTCCTGCAAACGTGATGTTGCTGCTGCATTATTGGCCTGCGAGGCGAGGGACGCGGAATGTGAAACGCGATTTGGTGCAACAGACTGGCGCATTGTGTATTGGGAATATTGGGATGTCGATTAGCAGAACCTGGTTGTGGCTGTTGAGGACGACGAGCTTATCGCGTTGGTCGTCGTGGATAATGATGACAAGAAGGTTAAAAGTCCGATTGACATGTGAGCTGCAACCGGTCAATGATAACGGTTGATCTTCATGTTGCCTTTATGTTGCCCTTATGTACTCTGAAGTGCTCTTTGGGGACTCGCAATTTATGGCACATTATAACGCGTACGCGCCCTCAAAACGTCTGGCTGATGACAAGCGAGCCGGAAGGATTTTCTTCGCCTTTTACGCGTGCGGTGATACCTTACGGGTGTTTGGTATGAGCCTCGTATGATTCGTATCAAGTACTGGTAAGGCATCACCGTAGAACATCACTACTATAGGTCTGCGATCAAGCAAAGTGTTCCCGAACTTTCCATGGCGCCTACCGCATGCTTAGCACTCGAAATCAGCAAATAGTGCCTCGAGCCTGCGGTCACTAGGGTAGCAATGTTTTCCACCCTTTCTCCATGACTTCGCGCAGCCTACTTCTCTCAGACTGATCCTCGACGTCAACTATTTGCGATGAACGAACACAGTCGATCGAAGGATTCGAGGCCAGTTGCTCCTCCAGAAGCCTGCAGATCCAGTGAAGCGATCACAGGTGAAGGTCCAGTACGATGCTCATGAGGATCGCTTCTCACGAAATTCATTACAATTGAAACGCTCCTTCTGACGCATCCTTCGCTCAGGATCGACCCCGTGGCACAATCTGTCGTTTTATGGGGAAGGTCAAGAGCGGTGTGATCAAAAAAATAATCTGTGAGCGGACGAAGATACTGAGCGTCCTGGGGCTGAGCATCATATAAAAGCGCTCGAAGAACTCCCGCAGACATCTCCCGAATGCCGATCATGAAGGTACTCCTTTCAGTTTCTGCTCTCTCAATCGTAGTGGTTATCCAGGTTCAGGATGCCCTTTCTTGTATGGAACAAGGTGCTGATCCCCAATCGGCACTTTGGGATGCCAAAGCCGCTGCAAAACGCATCAATCCACTTTCGGGACCTGCGAGAACTGTGGATTCTGCAGCCCAAAATGCACCAGCAGTTCTCGATACTGCGGACAATATCGAGACTACATATCTCCAACCCCTCAGGATATTCGACGCTGTTACTGGCACGCTCGCCCATGTAGGGGAATTCCTCTCAATCGGAACCAGATACATTGTGACATCGAGAGTTGTTCAGAATATCAGGGAATTGGCAAACTCCGGGACACATGTCCAGCTAGGCTTAGTGCGATCATCGAGTTATTATCTTAATGTTATATAGCTCAGTGTAGTGCTAGTGATCCCTTGAAGAACATGACTCTCAAGAAGGCCGCTCAAACCTATGTGGTGTTGTTCACGCTGACCCAAGGCCCATACACTCAGTGGAGTTGTTCCAGTTGACGTCTTCATTCATTTTCTCTTCGCGAACATTTTGCTGCGTAAATATGGAGGTATTTGTGGATGGACCCGGAAAATTCCATTTCCCGGATGTCCTCAAATGCGTCCTGTTTTTATTATTACATCATTTACCCGTTCGAAACGGTTCAACACTCATGCGTTTGGACCCTTGTGGGGCCCTGCGATGCTTTTCTTCCCACCACTGCTTCTCTTTGACCAACCTCTCCGCTTTTGTGCTCACCTGGATGCATGTTCGTTAAAGTCCCGAAATACGACGAACGTGTTCTATGCTATACCCTTGTAATGGCAGCGTATTGTTAAATGGAGTCAGTTATCTGCCAGGTGAGTGGAGTTTGGACCAATAATTCTATTTAGAGTGACTGATATTTGTCCCCTACTAGACTAAGTTTGCAAAATGAACGCGCTAGTATATGGCTGAACTTTAGTATAACGTCATACCGTATGCCAACATGCTTGTTTCACGGAAATGTGATTATTTGGGGCGCATATAAACCGACAGTGCTTGGTGACCGTTTTGTGCGCTACTTCTCAACGCATGTGGTCTGCATAATATGGGACGGACTTGTAGCAGAGCGGCTGTCATACACGTGTATCACTGGAAGTCTGGTGAACAAGGTTTAGCTACGCAACTCGGTCGCCTCTGAGGTAAGTTATATTTGTGCCCAAAAGCTCGTGATTACACACCAGTCACTGATCTGCTGATCGAGGCAGCGCGCGCCTATCACAGGGTGGGCTCTGTTTCTGTCATTTAGGTAGGCTCGCAGCAAGTCTTGGTGACCGACGCAAACCACCTTGGAATAGTGTACTTTGTTCAACACGTTCAACATCGCCCAAGCACTCTCCAGAAGCATCAGTGGTATCGAGCACAGTGTGGCGGAGGTGAACTGCAGGAACGTGTTGGTTCGCTATTGGTTGGGGCTCGGGCAGCAGGGGAGCCTCACGAACTCACGACGCTCGTGAATTTGGAACCGCTACTCTCACACGTAATATGTAGCAGCAGCAGCCTGGAGGTTCACCGAAACGTGTATCGCGCGTTTATAAGGACGTCGCATACATCTTTTACTCGACACATCAAATCTGGCTCAGCCCGCCAAAACAGCCCTCCGTTCGTCGCGTTTCCGAGAATGCTGCAAAATCGCTTTGCCATCTTGCTTGCCCTTTTGCCATGGTTAGGCGTATTTGCCATAGCTCAGCACGTAGCATCACAGGCGTACACACCTGTTGCCGCGCGGTGTCCTGCAGGCTTCAATCTGGTGCGGATGGCTGGCAGTCCGGGGAATCAGGCTCTTAGCTCATCTGAGGCCTCCTACATCCAAAATCGCAAGACCAATATCCTCCCGCAAGCCTGGAAGACATACCTCTCCAATGTCTTGTCTACTAATCCTTCTCTCCCGGGTTACGTCTCAAGCATTCTTTCGGGTACTAGCTCCGAGATCCCAACTCTAGGCATTGCAACGAGCGGAGGAGGGTATAGGGCTGCAATCTTTGGTGCAGGAGTGTTAAACGCACTAGACGCGCGAAATTCGTCTTCTGATGCTGCTGGAACAGGCGGCTTGCTCCAGGCAGCAACCTATCTGTCGGGATTGTCAGGCGGATCCTGGTTCATCACATCCCTTACGCAAGCCAATTTTCCCACCATCCAAGAACTCATCTTTGGACCCGCTAGTCCCACAGTGTCTAACAATTCGTGGGGAGGATGGAACGCTGACTATGATATTTTCACGCCAAGCATCAACCCCGTCACGGATACGGAATATTATACGGACCTTGTGGATGAGTTGCGTGGAAAGTACAACGCCGGTTATGTAGTGACATTTGCGGATTATTGGGGACGTGCACTAGCCAGACATTTTGCCAATGGTACTTTCTCGTCTAATTTCTATGACGAGTCGTACACCCATGGTGCTGGTATTTTATGGTCTGCTGTTGCAAACACGCGAGTTCGCTTTCACTCTACTCTGTTGAGTTTGTTCATTGATCCTGGTTAAAGGACCTCCTTTGCGTCCTATTCCATACCATTCCCAATCGTTGTCACAAACCTTCAAGCTCCGAGTCAGAACTCATCGGAGATAATTGCAGGAGACTCCATCCCCTTAACCAATCCCTTAATCGAGTTCAATGTCTGTGAGTCAAGAATGCGGTCTTTTGTTCCCGGGCCCCTGACCGCATCTGAATAGTCGAAACGGGTTCCTTTGACCCGCAGCTTTCTGCATTCGCGCCTACCAAATATTTGGGAACGACAAACAGCAGTATCTGTATCACTAACTACGATCAATCTGCGTTCGTCGCTGGATCATCTTCCGAACTATTCAATGGCGCTAATTTCACCGTGGGTTTCGTTCCGTTCTGTGATTGTCCATACACGTCTGAACTAGCTCGACAGAATACCCTCAATTCGAATTTTGGGCCCATTTTAGCTCTCATGGAGAGTCTCCTGCCTGAACCCAAGGTTGAATATGACGTCGCTTCTTGGCCAAACCCATTCTATGGAGTGGCTCCGGACACGTTTATTGATTCGGCGCAAACGAATCTGAATATGGTGGACGGTGGGGAGGATGGTGAAGTTATTCCCTTGCAACCTCTCCTCGTGAAGGCACGTGGCATCGATGTCATTTTCGCCATTGATGCAGTAAGTCTTTTCGTAAGAATGTCGTGATTTTCAGTTGATCGTTAACTCAGACCAATGATATCAACGGCTTCGCGGATGGCAGCTCTATGATCGTGAGCATACACAGCTATCGAATAACTTTTGCATCTGAACCTTCGCTAGGCCACGCAAAATCGTACTTCGCTTTATCCTTCTGCTTACTCATTCCCTCTCGTTCCCACTTCTATGGGAGAATACACCGCACAAAACTTGACTACCCGCCCGACATTCTTTGGATGCAACACGACCAGTTTGAACGCAAGCACCCCCCTTCTTATATATCTTGCTAATGGTGGTTCACCGCACGATGGCAAACCTCCCATCACCAACACCCCAACGACTCAAATCTCCTATATGTCGTCAGAGATTCAGGCAATGCTTAGCCAGACTTTTGTCATCACGACCCAGGGGTATCCCACAGACGGAGCGACGAAGGATCCGGATTGGCCGTCGTGTCTCGCATGTGCCGTCGTCGACCGTGCAAGGGAGCGAGCAAGAGTGGCAAGAAGTGGTATCTGCTCTACCTGCCTGAACAGGTACTGCTGGGATGGAAGCACACTCACGACTGCTTCCTCCCGCAGCGGTGCTCATCGTATCGGCCACGCATTCGGACAGCTGAGCGCATTCGGGGTGGCGTCGGCTATTGCGGTCATGCTAATGATGTGAAGTCAATTTGTACAAGCGGACACAGTCTGAGTTTTCATTGTCAGAGCTGATGTATTGTTAGTGCTTTTGGTTACTGCTGGCTGCTGTTAATGAACTGGACGTGATTACTGGCATGACATTTTCTTTTGCTGGTTTTCGGAATGCGGCGGTGTCGGGACCTGCTAATTGATTCTGATTCAGCATGGCGGATCCACGTCACGGGCGTCAGATACGATGACCACTGACAAGAATTTATAACGTGCTACTCAAGCTCAGGCTGCGGTGTTGAGACTGACAGGAGCCCGAAGCCGAGCTGTCAGCGTCAGCCAAGGATGGGTAGACTTTACATGCAAACGATATGGTGATCCTCCAGCTCCTGTCCTCGGTTGTCTATAATTTGAATATATAACTTGCACTTCTTGAGCGAACATGATCCGGGGCTATCTTGTCGAGACAGAAAAGGCAACCACGTGCGGTTTAAAAACTCCGCGAACTCATGCGGGTATCGATAGATGGCAGACCTTAGTACTGAGTGTTGCGTATCGGCCTCACCCGCTCGTCCTCATGCTGTTTTTCTCTTCACACCTCTCGTTATATGGCACAAGCGATGCTTCCTGTACTAAGGACGATGCAAATTTCTCCGGATGGATAGATTGACTTAGATGAATCCCAGAATTAAAAACTTGTCCTCGGAGTCAGTCCTCATGGCAAATAAGTCGCTGACGTTTAACGGCCTACTTTCAATGGTCTGGTTTACCGTGACTGCTCCGATGCGGCGTCGTCCGTATTCTACTGTTGCCATTTGATACGTGATGTTATTCTGCTGATGACGCATGTGTTTTACGTTCTGCCAACCTGATCTGTTCATCATTGTAGTGGCGCCTGCTATGACAGGTCGCTACATGAGCGATGATGGCGAACCACCCAAGGCAATTCCATCACTTGCTAGAGAAGTTACCATTTGCTGTGATCGTCAGGTCCCTCCACAGTCCTCGTTTCTCGTCGAGTTATGTGGTCTTCCTAGACGTTGGTCTTTGCTGCGTGTACTGGCACGTATTGTCATCTTCGATTTGTTCCCACCGCGACTGTTACTAATGAAAATTCCGTCTCATAGACCAAGCGAGTGTCACGGAGGCGAGGGGCCCGGAAGAGGAATATGGTATCCCGGAAGTAGATAACTTGCGAGTCCATTTTGGGATGGAGGAATTAACGTCCAACCGCCATCGGCGACATTCCATTGACCAAGTGTGACCGCGATTTGGATATGTTTTTGTCACACCCTGTGGATGGTATATATACCAGCTACGTGCTGAATTCCTCATAGGCGCTACTCTCTTTTCTTTCCTCCTCTATCACTTGTGCCCGCCGACGACGCAGGCATTTTTTTTGTTGTCATTGTTGGATTTCCCATTTGCTACACCCACCATGGACTTCATCGCTACCGCCGCGTTCCCCATCTCAGTTTCTTGGATAACCCACAACATCGCTCTCGCCGCTCTGTCTCTTACTCTGGTCTACGCTGTCTCTCGCGCTATATACAACCTCTTCCTTTCGCCCCTCAGCTCGATACCCGGCCCTTGGTTTGCCGCCGTCTCTAACTTTTGGATCACATCACACGTCTTGCGCCTCCAACAATGCAAGACCAACCACCGCCTTTTCGAGAAGTATGGCCCTGTCGTTCGAATCGGTCCAAACAAGATTATTTTCAAAGATCTGACGTCGATGAGAAGCATCTACTCAGTCCATAAATTTGACAAGAGCACCTTTTACAAGAGTCTTCTGACGTGCGTTTATTCTGTCTTTAACACAATTTTGGCTCATCCGCCCATCTAGCAACGAGAATGATCATGCGTTAGTGCACCGTGTAATCTGTTTGAGGCGCATATATGCTAATTTTCTGACTAGTATGACAACATTGGACCATGCGGGACATGTCACCCGGCGAAAGGGTTATGCTCCGCACTATATCCCCGTCAACCTCGCTTTGTTTCAGCCCGAGGCGCATGATTTTACTCTCGAGCTTGTTTCGGTATGCCCCTGGACATTAGTATAGCATTTCCCTTTTAATGTGCCCGATCTAGGTTCTAGAACATATCGGAGGCAAACATTCTTTGGATTGTCTTGCATTGTTCCGCCATTATATGGTTGACGTTATCATTGCATCTTCTCATGGCTACCGACAGGGTGCTCTCAGTAAATGGATTGTGGGTGTGGAGGATTCCATGGCCACTGCAATCGCAGATTTCCCAAAGCGAGGCATTATCGTAAGACGATCGACCTTGCATCAATATTAGACTGACAGGGGTTGCAGAGAAGCGCAGTACCCCCTTGGGTGTGGGATTTGATCTGCCGTATTCCCAACAACCGGTGGCGCCAGATGTGCGATTCTGATAAGATCATGGGCGAGGTTGTTTTCTCTCTACCTTCAATGCATACAACGAAGCTGATTCTCGTCTCTTCTCAAGTTCGTTGGTGCACGCGTGTATGAGATGCGAGCACAGTTGAATGCAGGACAACTTGGTGAATCTGAGAAGATTCCGATGTTGCGACGCCTCCTCCAGCACAAGTATTCTCTTGAACAGGCCATGCCCGACCACGATATCATTTCGGAAATGATGGGACATATGTATGCGTTCATCTCTTGTTCGACCGCTCATAGCGCCAGCTAAATTGACACCCCTAGGATCGCAGGGTCTGATACCACATCAAACTCGTTGTCCTACTTCTTTTGGGAGCTTAGCCGTAGGCAAGATATCATGATGAAGCTTCAGGCCGAGCTGGACCAAGCGATGCCTGATCCGCATGCCATTCCCGATATCGCTCTCTTGCAGAAGCTTCCTTACCTGAACGCTTTCGTGAAAGAAGGTCAGACTGCGCTTCGCTTTAGCTTACATCTTCTTACACATGTTATAGGTCTTCGGCTTTACAGCGCCGTACCAAGTCCTCTCGAACGTGTTGTTCCATCTTCGACATCCAAAAATGGAGCCATTAATGAAGCTTTTGATCTTATGGGTTACGCACTTCCTCCTGGCACTATCGTTGCCACCCAAGGCTGGTCCATGCACCGCGATGCATCCATCTTCCCTTCTCCGAAGACCTTCCTTCCTGAGCGCTGGCTCGAAAGACCTGGGAACGCTGAACATCTTTTCAAGATGGCACAATCTCTCGTGCCATTTGGAATAGGTTCGCGTGTCTGTGGAGGCCAGAACTTGGCGCAGATGATGTTGAGGATCGCGGTGGCCTCTGTGGCGAGGAACTTTGATGTTGTGGCTCCTCCTGAGACCAACGAGCGAAGCATGGAAATCAAGGACTCCTTTGTAATTGACTCTCTTTGCGATCACTGTCCGAGGACTTGACTTATGTGCTCTTTTCTTGCAGGTTATCTTCCCCGCTTCGATGGAATGCAAACTTACATTCGTCCCACGAGCTCAGTGAGCTTTCTGGCGATTCATCTACCATCACTACGACCCACCACGAGCGTACACGCCTCATAATTTCTCTTCTCATCTCCTATTCCTACTTTAGTGATTAGAGCTCTTATAATCGGTTAATATTCCTCAACGTGGGCTGGCTACCCTGCGAAATCCCCGTCGAACCTGTTTTCGTTGTAGTAGTGTGGACATACTCTTGGTTTTCGCGATGCTATGCATTCGTATTACTATGGTATTCTATTCGGCTGGCCTCATGTATGTAGGTCAATACGCACTTGTGTCTCGAGTTTGGTGTCTGACTTGGAGCGACGTTCTGCTCCTTCAATATGCGATATTGACGAGGGATCATATATCACATCTTGAAAGAGCAGAATCAACTTCCTTGTCCTGGTTTAATGTCCGACGTTGTGATTCCTGAACATTTGTTTGCAGGGAAGTGGTCTCCAAAATATCATTCCAGTGCATTCTGCCTACGTACTTAGAACCGACCGACTCGGAGAGGAACACATTAATGGTCTTGCCACTCCCTGTTCCAACATCAAGCACGTCATAATCCTCGAGGATTCCTGATCAGGCTGCATGGAGCTAGCACGCAAACGGCTTGCGTTCCAAGTGCCAAGTCGGTTTTTCAGAACATCTTCCCCGCGCGAGACTTCTGCATTTTTATAGTTAATAGGGATATTTTACAATGCAAATATTGGAATGTCTTCCTGTATCTCGGTTGGAGCTAGTCACCGAGCCCTTGTACTATAACAGTCACATGCCAATACTGTGCTTGCCCGATTGGGTAGGTACTGCCTTTTCTTCCGCTCTAATGAAGTGCTACTTCTTGAGGTCTGAAGATTTCAATTTCACCACTCGACACGCAAGACAAGGCGCCTGCTAAGAGCTTTACTATCATATCGACCTAGGCAGTGTAGTTCAACTAAATCAGCCTCAAGTTCGTCAGCCAGCCGCTGATACATACGGGAAGCAAACCAACAGCTCTCAGACGCCTCGCGTTCGGAATCTTTCTCGATGAAAGATATGGAGAAAGATCCATCGCTCAAAGTTCCGGATGCTACAGATGAGGCTGCATATAATGACGCGGCTAGTATCTGGAAGAGGTTCGTTGTTGGGTCCAGCGACGCGTCTGCCGAGAATGAAACGAAGAGGGCAATGCAGAGCAGACACTTGATGATGATCGGTGAGTGTTCGTTTAAAGCTCTACAGACGCCTTAGTATCGATACACTGTACTGAAAACGCTTTCTGGAATCTCCGCAGCAATCGGAGGGACCATTGGGACGGGTATTTTCTTGAGCGCTGGATCGGTAAGTATCGCTTTATTCTCATATAAGCGTGTCCTTTGTTACTACTGAGATTCTCTCGTCCAGGCTATCGCTTTGGCCGGTCCAGGAAGTGCTCTGCTCTCGTATTTTGTCGTTGGGGTGTTTGTATACAGCGTCGTGATCAGTTTGTAAGTTTGTAACATCACATGATCATCTACGTTCGAACTAAATGAAACAAATTGGAGGGGTGAAATGTCTGCTATGTTCCCCGTATCCGGTGCTTTCTCCACCTTTGGTAGCAGATTCGTCTCTCCTGCGCTAGGATTTACGCTAGGTACCGTACTTTTACCTTGATATGTCCTCGTGCTGACTTGAAGACATGGAACAGGGTGGAATTACTGGCTTCAGTGGTACGTCTGCCTCCAAGATGAAATGCAGGTTTATCGACCAGTCTGACGTCCATCCATTTGTGTTCAGGAGTCTTTCAATACGTGAGCATTACTCCTGTCCAGGTTCATTCGTTTGAAGAGGCCAATAATTATTCGTTTATCATGGTGGTCAGCTAGCGAGTTGACTGCTGCTGCGATCATCTTGCAGGTAAGTTGGCTTATTTTTTAATTCAATGCGTCCCCGATGTTCTAGAAAATTGCTGATAGGTTTTTTTCATCAGTTTTGGGCGCCGCAAGTGCAGGCCTGGGAATGGGCGCTCGTCATCATTGTCCCTGTTTTCTTACTTCAACTGATTCACGTCCGAGTTTATGGTGCGTAATTGTTGAGTATGTGTACTAGGTATCATGATGCTGATCCGCAACAGGAGAGTCTGAGTACTGGTTTGCTCTCGTCAAGGTCCTTATGATTATAGTGTTCATCTTTGCCGGGCTCATCTACGACTGGGGCGGAGTAAAAGGGCATCCTGGACCTGTAAGCATGGTGTTCGTCGGCAGTACGATTGCTTATCTCCTGACTTGAAGGGTTTGTCGAATTTTCAAAATGGCCAAGCGTTCATCGGTGGCTTTCAAAATTTTGCTCAGACATTTGTCTACGCCTTTTACTCTTTCGGCGGTGTTGAACTGGTGGCAGTTGCCGCGGGGGAGTCCGTTCAACCACATAAAACTGTTCCGCGAGCCATCAAGGCTACTTTCGTTCGGATAATCCTTTTCTACGTTTTGACCATCCTGACAATTGGGCTTTGCATTAACTGGCAAGACCCTACCTTGCTCAGCGCAGCATATGGTGAGTGATGAATCTAGTGCGCAATTCACAGCTGATCTCCTCGATCTTCCATCAGACTCGGACGTGACAGCGTCTCCACTGACTGTGGTGTTCCAGCGTGCCGGGTTCGGTGCAGCTGCCCACGTCGTGAATGCCGTCCTCTTGACCGCGGTTTTATCCGCCACAAATTCGTGCTTCTATGCGAGTTCACGCATGCTTCTCTCATTGGCCAGGTCTGGTCAGGCCCCTCGCGTCTTTGGCTGGGTAACCAGTCGAGGCGTTCCTGTGCCTGCACTCTTGTGAGTCCACGTTATTGCTTTGTGCTCATAGAATACAGTATTGACACTATGCGGTTTCTGATGTAGCATGGCGCTTGCAGTATCATCTGTGACGTTCCTTACAACAATATGGGGGGAGGGAATCGTGTTCACTTGGTTGCTTAATCTCACAGGAATATCAGCCCTGCTTGTGTGGGGCTCAATAGGTTTCATCTCTCTGCGTTTTCGTGCGGCGTATCGAGCTCAGGGGCGCTCGTTGTTGGATTTGCCTTATACTCAGCCTTTTTTCCCTTTGTTACCTGCTGGAGTTGTCGTGCTCGCCTTAGCGATGTTCATCGCAGAAGGATATTCGGCGGTCAAAGAAGAGCCATTTGAAGCCAAGGTATGTGCCGCCCTTCGATGATAATTCTTTCATCTCACCCTCTTCATGCCAGAATGTCGCCGCCACATATATCGGCGTTGCCCTTTACATTGTCCTATACCTCGGTTACACTATCTATGAGCGCTTTGGACTTGGGATCCGACAGCATTTTGTACCGTTGCTCGAGGTGGACTTGCAAACCGATGCTGTTTGGAAACCTGAAGAAGGTGCAATGCGAGATCATGAAGGCAAAGATGAGGAGGGCGCTGGTGTTCCGGTAGGCCCCGTGTGGCGAACTTGGCTATCTTATGCAGCTAAACATGTATATTGACCACTCAATGGAAGCCAGCC
The DNA here is from genome assembly GCA_003316125.1 of Auricularia polytricha. NCBI lineage: Eukaryota > Fungi > Basidiomycota > Agaricomycetes > Auriculariales > Auriculariaceae > Auricularia > Auricularia polytricha. Next base: position 73,644 of record QFEN01002192.1, read on the forward strand.
TTATTATTTATATATATGTTTCTCGGTTCGCACCCCTATGGCAGATGGTATTTCCTCAGCGGGGGTGCAGATGGGCTTGCCTCTTTCGGCCGGTCTTTTAGGGTTAGGGCGCCCCTGTCTTTCTTTTCACCATGTGCTGTTGTTTGTTTCTTACCCTGTGGGAACTTTTTCCGACGAAACCAAAGTCATAGCCCTCGTCGAGTGGAGTCCATCCGTGGTCTTGGGACATTCCCAGGTTGAGATCCCAGCGAGTGGTAAGCGGAATGCTTGATATCGAAGGGTTCAAGAAAGCAACTCGACCGTGGGAACTTTTTCGATGAAGACCAAATTTGCAGCCCTCGTCGATGGGAGCTTGTCCATGGTCAATAGGCTTGATACTGAGGGGTTTAAGAAGGTGGCTTGACCGTGGGAACTTTTCCTGATGAAACCAAAGTCTTAGCCCTCGTCTATCTATTTGCTTCTCAATCTACACCCCTGTAGACGTCACCCCGTCACCCCGTCCGAAACGAGACGGACTGCCGTAAGTGGCTGTCCGTCACCCCGCTTCTTTTTTTTCCCATCCGTCATTTCTTCCGCTTGGCGGCAACACCGTCACCCCTTCTTTTTCCCATCTGCCATTTTTTTCCTCCTTGGCGCCGCGTCGTCCTTTCCTCAAAGGTGCAAGCGTCACCCCGTCACCCTCCCTGAAAGGTGCAAGCGTCACCCCGTCACCCTCCTGATTTGGGGCGTCACCCTCGCTTAGGCTGTTCGGACGTCGGTCCGTCTCCCTCTCTTGTTTGGCCGTCACCCTTCTTTGTTTGGCCGTCACCCTCTCTTGTTTGGCCGTCACCCTTCTTTGTTTGGCCGTCACCCTCGCTTTACGAGGCGTCACCCTTGCTTTACGAGGCGTCACCCTCGCTTCTTTGGGCGTTGCCTCCATTTTTTGGCTTTCCATGCGTCGCACTATTCCCGCATCGTCCCATCCCCACATCATCCCATCCTCGCGTTGTCCTCAGTCGTGCGTGCATCGCGTCGCTCATGGGTGGGACCATCCGCTCTTTTCCCTGTGTCTGCCACGCCTGTGTCTTCGTGCTGTGCACGTCCCAGGCCTGACCAGCACTCT
>QFEN01000292.1:13108-28766 GCA_003316125.1 Auricularia polytricha
CCCCCCCCCCTCCCCCCCATAGTGACTTATGGAAATTTCAGGATGTAAGTCAAACTTCGTTATTGCCCCAAACATATTTACCCTGCCACTTTGATCCTCGGGCTATGTGCACCGACAATTATAAAGCAACAACCACACTAATTCTGCACGATTTGCGCATCTCCGATGATATCGAAAAGTGGTGCACCAAGTGCCGGTCAAGCACACCCATTATTCTAGATTCGTACTGCCAAGAAAGCTGAAAATAGCTCAAACTCTGCATCAATCTTCGAGAACACCAGATCACAAATCACGATTGCGAGGGCTGCGTATGAACTTTGTTTATCTCGTTCGCCTCCGAAGACGCCTCGGTGGCTGAGACTCAAACGCATTGATATATGTATTCACAGCAAGCATGGAGAAGCTGGATTTCTGTGCGTTCTGCAGCCCAGGAGGACGCAACTTTCGATCTTACTATCCATTTCATCAAGCTCTTCGCTTCCCCAACTGACAAACGCTTTAGTAAGTTAGACACAACGTTGAGACTGTTTCCTGTAACCTTGCATAACTTAGTATGGGCATCATGAATAGCTCAGAAGGCTCAGCGAACAATTTTGACGCAAGGCTGGTCATTGGGCCAGTCCAAATCTGTGGGCTTTTGAGCGCTGCATTATTTGGCTGCCTTACCTGCCAGTCCTACCTATATTTTGCAAGATTCACGAGCGATCACCTCGGCCTAAAAGCAACTGTGAGTCGATCACCTGCACGATGCATTGTTATTGATTGCTTCATACGGCTAGGTATCTGCAGTCATGTGCGCTCCATGTTTGACTTGGTTCCTTCGCATATTGATACGGGCTCTGCAGCTTGATTCAGCTGGGCCACTTCGTTTGCGTTGTATCAATGTTGTGGACAATGACTGTCAGCACCTATGGTGACCCATCTCAACTCAGTGTCCTTCCTCTAGCGGCAAACCTGGCCATTCCGTTGAGCAGCTTCACAGTATTCATCGTGCAGGTAAGTGATTTCAGACAAATATTCATTATCATTTGGTGCTTACGTGTAAATCTCAGTCATTTTACACATTTCGACTTTGGAAGTTGTCTAAAAGTGTTTCCTTAGCCATTTTTTGCCAGATATTCTCGGTGGTTGCACAAACTTTGACACTCATTCTCACAGCAAGGGCGATTTCTATGAGGCAACTCACGGCTTATGAAGACAGTCAAAACCTGCTTATCACACTCTCTTTCATTGCACGTGTAATATGTGATTGGATCACCACTGCTGGCATTGTCTGGAGTTTTAAAAAGAAACAAGGCTCTGATATCATGGTAGAGTATGCTTATCCGTCTTCTTGTCTACTATTCCTTACATCCGCTAGTCATAGCATGATGACGATGATCGACCGGTTGATTTATTGGACTATCGGTAAGATCTGAAATGCATTCACGGGGTGAATGCTCTTCTTAATGTCACCTCTACGCAGAAACTGCTCTGGTCACTAGGTATTTGGCTCTTTCATAAGCTGTTTCCGTCATTGATCCGTCAGTTTGATGGCCGTTACAGTGACGGTATTGGTAAGGACTTCGCCACCCCGAATGAAGCATTCTCTGACTAGCTTCAAGTTCCTAGTCCTTAAGCAGAACTGTGAGTGGTTCGTACCAGTACTGTATCAAACTACGACTGAAATGACGCAGTTGTGTGGTTTGGAGCATGGTTGATGTGGCCTAATGGTAATGATATAGAATATATAAACTTGAACATATTGACCCACGTACCACGCAGTTGTAGGGAACTCCTTGTTAGCCTCGTCAGTTGCCAAACGTACTCCAAAAATGAATAAATGCGGCGAACTTATTGATGTGACATACAGGTTGAATCGACGGTTGCTCAATCGGCGGTCGCTTCTTCGGGAGACTTGGAGGGCCCCACGAGGCGATGCCCGGAGTCGTGGTGGTAGTTTGGTGAGCACCACTTGAATAACTGCGTGTAAATTCTAATTCTGTTTCAGTACACCATTGTGTTCAGAGCCGGAGCTACACAATCACAAGCAGATCCGCTGGAGAACTTCGAGAACCGAGAGGTTCAAGTATTCCGGGGGGCAGAACATTCTAGCAATTTGTGAAAATTGGACGCGGATGTCTTGGGCAACGCCGTGCAATCAATGTCATAGTCAAACGGCCACACGGCCAGTGAATGACCGTTTCTGGTAGACAATCGGGATGATGCGGGGTCGTTAATTCAGCCATCAAGAGTACAACCAGAAGGTTACAACAGCTATACCAGTCACAGCGGATGTCAACTTGTGACTGTAAGTACCCTGCGCTGATCTGAGTAGGAGAGTGCCTGTAGTTCTCAAACAGTTGGACTTTCGCAATTGAGAGAAACACCCAACCGGGTGGGACATATACCAGACGGGATTGTGCTCCCGTGCCGTCAAAGGCATACTCACCAAACCCGCTGTTAAGGGTTCGGAGGCCAAAAGGAAGCGAAAGGCCGATGGACCCACAGGACACGCGTCACCTGCGAACAGAGGTGCATGGCTCCTATCTGGTTTTCTAACTTGCTACACTTAAGTTTCATCTTGGAAATAGCTGGGTCTGATTTTTTTCCCGTGTTTGGGAAGTAGTTTTCTCCATTGTGCTGTTTCTTCCGCAGTCGATAAGCAGTTGTACTACGATATTCTGATATGTACATCACGGTAGCGGTACACTCGTTCATCTGCTTGAATGCCGCCCATTGCCCTTGATGATTTTGTATGAATTCTGATCTGTGCCCAAAGCGGAGGCGGGGTCTTGGCGTGTAGACGCCAGTACCGACACTATATAGTACTGAACATATAGTGAGAGGGACATTCCCATACTCTTGTTTTGGCTTTTGCTCCGAAGGCGAATAGTACTACAAGTACAAGTGGCCTATTCGCTCTATGTAAATTTGTAGCACTTTTGTTGACGTAAGTCTTAAGTGCTATTGGTTCGTAGCCGTACCATCACGGCATCATGCATCTTTGATCATAACACAGGCTATGTGCACCGAGAATATGCAACAATGATCATGGGGCAAGATCACAAAAGTGAAGTGCAAGCTGGACAGTCACTTGAGAACAATTGACAGTTTATTTGCAGTGAGGCTAGGACGAGTAATGCACCTCGTACTAGTGACGACGCCCAGCACACTATAACATTAAGAATCAAAGTCGTAAATAGGACGGCGCCACGCTTGCAACGCACTGCATCTAAATACGTACGGACCCGATGACTGCGGCCGTACGTAAACTTTGTTTATATTAGTTGTTTGTCTCTGAAGAGACGCTATACAGTAGTATATCTATTCGCAGGCCGCATCAGCCATGGAGGAACTGCATTTTTATACCCTCTGCAACCCTGATTAACGCAACTTTCGCCAGGCCAATTCATTAACGTTGTCGTAAGTCAGACCTAACTTGAGTCACTGTTTCTTATAACACGCTTACAAAACTCAGTATAGGCACGATGAGCACTTTCGATGCAAGGGTGGTCATCGGGCCAGTCCAAGTCTGTGGGCTTCTGACCGCTGCATTATTCGGCTGCTTTATCTGCCAGTCCTACTTGTATTTTGCGAGATTCACAAACGATCACCTCGCCCTGAAAGCAACTGTGAGTCGATCAACAGCACAATTCATTGTTGATTTTAATGATCGCTTCATACGTATAGGTGTCTGCAGTCATGTGCGCTTCATCTTTGACTTGGTTCCTTCGAATGTCACTGACACAGATTCTACAGCTTGATTCAGCTGGGCCACTTTGTCTGCGTTATATTGACGCTGTGGGCGATGACTGTTAGCACCTATGGTGACCCATATCAACTCAACGTGCTTCCTTTTGCGCTAGACCTGGCCGTTCCGTTGAGCGGGTTGACGGTATTTATTGTGCAGGTAAGTTATTTGGGGATGTATATTCAGTATTCGGTGCTTACGGGTAATATCAGTCGTTTTACGCTTTTCGACTTTGGAGGCTCACTAAAAATGTTATCTTGCCAATTATTTGCCAAATGATCTCCGTGCTTGCACAAACTTCCACGTTCATTGTCACAGCAAGGGCGGTTTCTATGACGGACGTCACGGCTTTTGGAGAACAACAAACGGGACTGATTGAGCTCTCTTTCATCGCACGTGCAGCCTGTGACTTGATCACCACCGTTGGCATCGCCTGGGGTCTCAGGAAGCAACGGGGATCTGCCATCAAAAGGTACGACCACCCATAATCTCGCCTGACATTCCTCTCTAATCTGCCATAGCACGAGCTCGATGATCGACAAATTGATTATATGGACAATCGGTGAAGTGCCTTCATCGGATGATTACCCCTTGCTAACGTCACCTCTACATAGAAACTGGTCTTATCACCAGGTATTTGACTCTTTTTTTTTTTTTTTTTTTTTTTTTTTTTTTTTTTTTTTTTTTTTGCTTATAAGGTGTTTTTATCAATGATCCGTTAGTTTGATGGCCCTTACATTGGCAACGTGGGTGAGGGCTTCGTCACAGATATCTTTCCCCGAAAGGAGCTTTCTAACTAGTTTCTAGTTTGTAGTCGTGAAGCAGGAGAACTGTGAGTTGGTTGGTACCCTTATTCTCCCACAACTGAAATGTCGCAGTTATGTGGATTGGAGTATGGTTGCTGTGGCCTGATGGTAATGATACATAATATTTCTCATTAAATATATTGACCCACATATCGTGCAGTCGTAGGGAACACCTTGTTAGCCTCGTCAGTTGCCAAACGAACAGAGAATCAATGCGACGGCGAAACTTACGAATGACATACAGGTTAAATCGTCGGTTGATTCTTCGGGACAGTACCTCAAAAACGGGTGCTCAGAGTTTTGATATGGTGAGCACCAGACATTTGAATAGCTGCGTGTAGATTATAATTCTGTCTCAGAACTCGATTGTGTTCAACGCCAGGACTACGCGATCGCAGGCAGACCCACTGGAGAACTTCAAGGACCGAGAAGTGCAAGTGTTCCAAGAAGCGGAAGACTCAATCGATCAGGAACAAAAGCATATTCATATACGAGCATGTGTTTGACAGATAACGAAACTCTTTGCTGACTGTGGGCCGAATGTAGGGCGAAATGATCTGTAGGTTGACATAGATAAGGCATGAATTGTATATCAGTAACTTAACTGTATGTGGATCTACTATATAGGTGTTCCGTTTACCCCACCAGTAGATGCAATGGTGACTTGGATCAGAGTGCGTCCACAACTCCAGGGAAATTATGCGGAGTGGCCTAAGTTATAGATGGTCTGTGCGTGACCGACGGTATATACTATGACAACTTCTTGCGTATATGTTGATACATTAACGCAATAGCGTAGAATACTGCATAGCATGAGGAATGGACGAAATTCTCCTCAAGCTACTGACAGATACGCGGATTCTGAATGTCAACGCACTGCACGATAGGATAGCGACAGCGTACCGCCAACGCTTGCGTGGATGATGATTTGCTCGGCTGCGACATGGAACGATGATTTTCAACACATCGACATTGACCTTACTTTACAAAATTCGCCCAAGATCATTGCGATTCGTAGGAACCCTTCAGTCATCTTCATCGTCTCCTATACCAATACCCGTCCGAAGGGCGTCAATATCAGCGCCTAGTACTCGGACTCAGTCAATAGGATCCTTTTCGGAGCGGTCTTTCTGTGTGACTTGCGACCCTTGGTTTCCTTAGTTTGAATATCAGCGGGGGGCCGAAGTGATGCTAGAAAAAACACCCATAAGATGACAAAATATGAACTTCACATCGCACGCACCATGAATAACGGGCTGTAGATTGTATATACGATATAAGTGAAGGACAGCTTGCTCCTTGTCTTTGGCTTCGATCATCAAATCTGTACTAACGTGAACTTGATGGCTCAATGGTACAAGTGTTGGGACGCACCCATATCATCTGGCAAGGCTTCAGGTAGCCTCTGGCATCTATCCGCATGTGCTCTGCGTTCCATGACGGTGACGGCGCCTTCACGAGGTTCGCTCAAGTGCTGCTTAGGCTTGATACCACGCCTGGCGAAAATTACGTTGGTACGTGTAATAATATCCGAGGGAGTGAGATCACGAGAAGGATTGAGCATATCGTGATGATAGTCGAAGACGAGTGGGATGTCCAACTCTTCGCATATCGGTAGCAGATCTGCAGCATTGTAACAAAGCTGCGGAGGACAGAAGAAATCAGCCAATGAAGCATCATCTACACGAAGGTAAGGCTGACTTCATCATTTTCTAAAACTAAGCGGTCTCTGACGTTTTTAGGAAGGTCCTCCCTGATTGTCTTGCTAATCCTAGCCAGCGCTGCCTCTTTGTCACCATAAACCCCTCCTCCATGAATAATCATGACGCCGTCAGGTCCAATGCCCATGAGGTTGAGCATCTGCGCATGGTACTCGAGCTCGCGAATGCTGGCTTTGACCACTGAATCCCTAGGAGAGCCCAATTGAGTGAATTGGCCCGGATGAACCGTGAGTCGGTGGCCATATTTGTTTGCCAGAGCGCCAATCTTGGCTAAAACGGGGGCACAATAGTCTAGGGAATAACCATAAAGTTCATGGGATGCAAATGGAAACATGTCGGATGATCTGCGGGTAAGGGTTCAGTGCCTTACATTTCTGCAACAAGAATGAAACTCACAGTCTCATGAAGCGTATATTCTGAGTGAATAAACAATGATTAATGAGTGACCACAGGCATGTTAAGACAGCGGAGCATACGTTTTCTTCGTTCCACTCGATTATTTTGAGCATATCCTCAACATTTCGTCGACCAAGGTCCTTGACCCACTGTATACCGTTCTTTTTGATGGTATCAATGCTGATTTATATTTAAGTAAATGTCGAAGAACAAATTACATGCGCTTACCGACAGGTCCGCGAACAGAATACTGCCTCGTCTGCAGGCTTGTTGCGTAAAATGGTGTTCAAGCAAGCGTACCCTGAGAATAATGTGAAGGATCCAATCTCATTATACAGTCAATTCACCCACCCAGACGCCCGCGAAACGTGGTTTCCTTTCTCTCAACCTCAGGAATGACATATACGGGCACTGCTTTAGGGGCGCGCTTACGTTTCTTCATTGGAGGCTGCTCATCAAAAGACTCTGCACCGTGATCTATAAGAGGAGCTTTTCGATTCGTTGGTCCCGTTCCTTTGGACTGTCTCTTTGTCTTAGGCAATGTAATATCTTCATCAGAGCCAGGGCAAGCTGCTTTCGTGTTTCTCTTGCGCGCCGCTTTCTTGTTCCGTAGGACGGTCCCATGACGAGGTTTCGGAGTCTTCATTATGTGCTCCTCCTCTTCCTCAAGGGTGTTGAAATCCTGTTCGTCGCCTTGTTCTGGTTTCGTCACAGATGGCACTATCTTCGACGTCTTCGCAGCTCTTGGCCTAAGAGTCCGCCCAGGCTGTAACTCTGCAGCGGTTACTTCCATGGTCACCTCTCGTGTGACAGACTCAGCGGTGGTCTCAGGATAAGCTGGGGGCATGTGCGTTAAGGAAAAATATGCCAAAGTTCGCGTGAGATGACGGAACGTCGAGTGCGGAGGATGAATAGCACGGGTCGTTCTAAGCTGATAGGGGATAGAAGAATGAGTAAAGAGAGCCTGCACGACTGCACGCCCGATGATTCGGTTCAGAATTTTGCCTGACAGAGCTCAGTATACTCCCTGGGTTAAGGCGGAAAAAAAATAGCAGTTCTTACACGCACGACTGTTGTTGCAGGTCACAGAGCAAATCTTGCGTGAATTTTCATCATAGGGGGATCATCGAAAGAGTGTGACAAGCCAGGCGACGTGACACTTCATGCCAAGAATACTTGTTGAAGCGAGGAAATGAGACAAGAAGATTCATAACTCTCTCAAAAGAAAAATGGGATAAGTCGCTGTACTAGTGTAACGGCAGAATGATACATAGGTGCATAAAAAACACTGAAAAATGTATTATCAGCTTGCTTCCATCTCGGCGAGAGCTGCTTCATTGAGCGCTTCTGCCTCCTCCATGATTTTCTCCTCCAGTGCAGCCACCCTCGATTCTGCATCCCGACGCTCGCGGTCAAGCTCTGCATACCGCTCCTGCAGCAGTCGCTCTCTCCGTGATAGGACGTCCACCTCCTCATTCAGCGCCTCCAATCTCCGTGGTCCAGCAGCAGCCTCATTGATGCTGAGCCGAGCGAAGCTCTCGTAGTCCACTTTCGTTCTCACGAGGTCATCGAAAGCTTCGACCACGCGCTTTGTAAGAGCTTTTGACCGAGCTTGATATCCACCGAGGGTGATGTCGAGCTTCTTCTCGGCCTTGGTGGCTTTGCTGGCTTCTCTCGACATCTCCCCACGGCTCTCCTCGAGCAGTGTGGTATAACCGGCTATTCTGGCTTTAGCGGATAGGCTGCTGGGTTCTACCCATGTTCTCGAGGCGCTATCGAAAGCAAGTTGCTGGCGGATACTTGCCCAGGACGCACTCTCGTCAGTCTCTTCGCTGCTCGATAGCGTTGCCAGTCCCTCCTTGACTTGGGCTTCATTGGCATCAGGGAAGCCTATTGATGAGGCAAGTTCAAGATGAATCTGAGCCTTAGCAGCAGCAAGGTCCTCATCTGGCGGTATCTGATAAGTTGACGGTGTGCCGCCGGGAATATTTGTGCCAGGGAGGGGATACGCTATCGAGTCGTGCAGCAGGAGATCCGCGATCTCCGCATTGAGGAGTCTCCTGACCTCGATCATGCCGTCATCTTCTTCCCCAAGGTTCAAGTCCCCCATCAGCTGCTGCACGTTAACCCGTGCAGGACGAGGAAGACCACGGGCAACAACCTGTGTTCGTCTTGCCAAAGCTTTTCTCTCCTCCTCTTCGCGTATTCGTTGCAAACGTGCATCTCGTTCAGCAGCATCTTCCTCTGACATTGGACCCGTGGTAGCCTCTTCGTCTTCATCTTCGGGAACCAAAAGTTCGAAGTTGTTTTCAGGCTTGGGAAGATTCATGAATCCGGCCTTCAAAGCACGCTTGGCAGAGTCGGCACGCAGCCGCAGGTCGCGTGGTGTGTCGCCAACTGGCATGCCCGTAGCAGGATTGATACTGAGGGTATCACGCATGGGTGTCCGAAGTGGGGTTGCGCCCCATGATGCACCATCCCGCGGCGTTGCAGAAACATCACCTGCACCGCCATGCATAGGAGTCGCAAGAGGATTTGGGGTAAAGGCAACTTGATGCCGAGGAGTTGCACTTTCGAAACCAGTTCCTCCCCCTGGCCCAACATGAAGGGGAGTGTTCTCATCTCCCAACAAAGGTGTCTGAGCCATGGTCATGTTCCGTAAATTACGTGCTTCCAACATGACATTATCCTCTATGATAGAGCTCAGTTGCCGCGATGGAAGTGAGTACTAAAGAAGACTCACGTTGGGGTGCAGTACGAGGTGTTCGTGCCATCCTCGCGCCCTCCAGACCCTCGTAGTCACTCAGCAGCTTCGCAGTTGCCTCGCTTCCGCCACCAACCAATGCCTTGGCATTCTCCCCCGTCTGCCCGATCTTGACAATGTCTTCTAGCTCCGCCTCTCCAACTTGCGCATTCGGCAACACAAGCTTCCGTCGCCGGCCAATGCTCTCAGCCTCTTTCAGTTTCTGTATCTGCGCATCACGAGCGGCAATGAATTTCGTTTGGTGACCATCATTCTCGCCTTTAGCCTCTGCTGCGCGACGCTGTCGCTTCCTCCGCTCAGCTTCCTCTTCATCTGGCTTGCGTTTATTTTCCAGACGGCGAAGAGATTGGCCCACTGGCGCAGAGGTAATGCGTGCCTGTTCTTCCGATGTGTCGTAGAAGCCCGCTGCCGGCTTCTTTTCAAAGGGAATGTCAGCATTGTAGTCCATGCCCTTATTTTTCGTCTTGTGTCGCATACTAGAGCATACAACATGAAGAAGGTAGCTGAACGAAGGAAATATGTTGACGCACATGATCCCAGCAGCCTTCAGCTCGCGCTTTTTTTGCAATACTGCGAGTCGTCTTGCTTCCTCGAGCTGACGTTCGCGAGCCTTCCGCTTAGCTTTCTTTCCCTGTGTATTTGCGAGACGAGCACGGGCTTCGGATAACATTTCCTTCTCTGTATGCAGATCAACAAAAACCTGCCTCCTGAGCAGAAGGAAACGCACCGTCTTCGTCCATGTCAATAGGATCGGGACGTGCAGGCTTGGTTTCAGGGTCAGGGTCAATCTCTCCTGGCCGCAGGCGCCTGATGTCGTCTGCACTCGGCGCCGACTCTCCCTCTGGTCCTGTCAGTCCCAACTCTTCATTTTCCTTTGCCTCAGCCTCATCCAGTAACTTCTGATATCGTTCAAGACATTGCGTAGCTGTACGACCAACTGCGGGAGCTATTGTCCGCCATTGCGTGGGCATGATTTTTGCGAGGTGCATCAACTTTTCATCCTCGGTCTGGGTGGCAAATTATAGGTTTTAGTACCAAAACAGGGGTCTGCAGCACACACCTTTGACCATTCCGTCTTCTTGATAGACGGGTCTAGCCACTCGTACCACCGCGCTTTACATTGTTTGGGTGTTTTCCGGACCAGCAACGACGAAATACGCGCCCTGGTAATACTCAGTACCGAAGCGGAGCAATTTACAACGAAATGACAACTCACCATTGATTCTTCCCGTACTTGGCTATCGCAGCCTTGAGAACTTCGTCCTCCGTGTTCTGGATGACGTGTGTCAGATTAGGATTTCAGAGATATTCAAACTGAAGTTGTAATGTACCTTCCAAACACCTGGATACAAGGTTACGATTAACAAACGCGAAAAAGCCTGGATAGAATCACACTTGCCTCCTTTGATGATAATTCGAACCATGACTGGTGGTGGACGGGCTTCAACCAAGTACTGCTGTACAAGCTGTTTTGACGGACAATGTAGGTGTGATTCCTTTTGCAGTAGCTTAGTAAGCTTGGAGGATCACGCACCCTGCTATTTGCTGAAGGAGCGAGCTTGCGACACCAAATATATGCGAACGAGCACCTATTCCATGGCCTTGTAGTCTAGAGGTACGATACTTGCTTTGGGTGATTCACAATTGCAAGTGGCCTGGGTTCGATTCCCAGCAAGGCCCTAATTTTTCTTTTTTTGCTCATCGGCCCCAATCCCTCAGCTGACACTTATTCATTTTCCGTTCTTACAACTTTTATTCAAACACTGAGTATTGTCTCGGTGTCTGGCTATGTAAAGCGAAGTTCCGGACTGGAGGCAACGTCTGGAATCCTCAGGATGCTGGGCTGCGGTCGGCTTAGGGGGGATAATCCGCTTCAGTACTTGATAAACCTAGAGTGCGTCCTCGAATCCTCAGAATTCCGGGTGCACTGCGGGCCCCGGGGGGATGGATTTGTATACTAATTAATATCCATTTCGGGTTTCAGGACATTTCAGACACCATTTTCTGCCTCGCTAAAGTTGGTGAATGCTGTCCACACTAATAAAAGCTTGAGGCAACTTTGCAGCAGGCAATTGATATTGGCATTCGTGGGCTGCCAAAATCCATTTGGTACATCAGATTGCAGGCGGCGACCCTGAATCAGAATGATTACCATACAACCGCAAGGAAGAAAGGTGAGGATGGGTCCCTCTTCAGTTCGGAAGAATTGCAGTACAAACGATATCTTGTTGTTGACTCTACTAAGGCACCCAATATTTGACGAGGCCCGGACAAGTTAATTGGCAATTGGCATCTAATGTTTGTCGTATTAATTTACATACTAGAAATGTACATCAAGTTGTAAGGAGCACTGTGGAAATCAGGATATATAGATGACAATATCGAATAACAAGGAGAACATATCCGTACGCTGAGGAAGTCCACGAGAGTAGAGAGGAGGAAGGCTGAGAGCATGCAACACGTATTAACCACAAATACCGTGATCTATGATCTTCCCGCAGCGAGAGCACTTGACCCTCCGGTCAAGAAGGCAACAGCCAATACCCAATGGGAACCAAACTATTGCGAGCAAAATACCTGAAGAAGGGCGCGAGTCAGCTTCTTGCCTGTTAGTATGCGCTTGTCCCTACCTAGGATGCCGAAATTGGTTTCATTTAAATGTCCCCCTTGCTGCAAGCATATCATTTCTGGGTGGTCCGGGGGCAGTAGTGAGGCAATTTGTTCGCCAGTCAAGGGATTTTGATAATGGTAGACAATGGGTTGCTGCATCTTAGGCATAGGATGAGCGTGAAAAGGAGTCACAGTGTTAGGGGGCATTGAGGGCGGCTGGACTTGGGGGTTCGCAGCCTCATAGGGCGTCGAAGGTGGATGCGACTGTTGATCTGAAGTCATGGTAAGTCATTGATCATTCAGGGTGATAAGAATGTGAAGACAGACTGGTCTGAGTTGCGACGTATTCGTAGGCAGGTGGGCCATCTGCACTATGCTTGATCACCTGAGGGGTTCATTAACACCAAAGTCTGCATATATGCGACAGGAACTCACCATATTTGACTGAGAATCGATTATCATCGACGTTCTGCTACGTGGCTCTTATAAGAGGTTTGAAAGCTGCGCACTGCGGCACATGAGGCGCTGGAGGGCACTGTAGTACTCATATGGCAGATAGGGCGGTCCATCACGTCAGCTGTGAGAGCATTTGTTTTCCATTGTTTGTTTCGATCATTGTGTCTATTGTTAGAACGTGCTGTTCCATGCAAGTCGACGATTAAAGGAGAGCTGCATTGGAGAAACAGGTGACATAGATTGAGAAACATGTTGAAATTTTGACTGACCTTTTGCAAGGAACTCTTCCAGCTTTCTGTCTTTCTATTGCTGAGTAAGCCAAGGCGCCATCTCGAACTGTATAGTTCATCAGAATTGTTCTCACGGGTCAGGTCTGACAGAACCTGGATCCCATTCGATCGTGGGAACTGGGGAAGTTTTATCTGCAAACACAAGCCACTTTGATCTTTTGCACTTCACAGCTTCACCCAACTGCTTCGATTGAAGATGGAAAGTGCAGGACCATCGACCCACCATATCACCTCCGATGTCCAATCGGAAAGCGCAGGACCATCGACACACCATATCGCTCCCGATGTTCCATCGGACTCGATGACCTCTAGAGACTAGTTCGCACATTCGCACACCTCTTCTCAAGGAAATTCTAATATCTAATTTTGCTTACTTCTTCCAGCTATGCAGATTCATACGCGCACTTTGGTTTGTTAATATATCTGGTCCAGTTTCATTGTTACTCAGTCATATCCTGTCAGGTATTCACGAGGAAATGCTCAAGGACACCGTCCGCACAGGATCCTATCGTGCTGCGATCATGAACAACGGACACCTCTTCAAGGGTAAAACAGTCCTAGATGTTGGTTGCGGAACTGGCATCTTGAGTATGTTTGCTGCAAAAGCAGGCGCTTCACATGTAGTCGGCGTAAGTACCACATGTCTATCTCGCTCGTATCATTTCCTACATGCCTTTGAAGATCGACATGTCAAATATTATCGATCAAGCTCAAAAAATTATAGAAGCAAATGGCTTCAAAAACAGTACGTCTGACTGCATCCTGCTGATACCGTTTTTAGTAACATTACATTAGCCATTACCCTCGTTAAGGGAAAACTTGAGGAAGCCGAGCTTCCTATCGATCAATTCGACATCATCATTTCCGAGTGGATGGGTTATTTCCTTCTCTACGAATCTATGTTAGACACCGTGTTGCTTGCAAGAGACAAATACCTCAAGCCGGAAGGATTGATATTTCCCGACACCGCAAGATTACTTTTTGCTGCCATTGAAGATCAGGACTACAAAGAGGAGAAGATTAATTGTATGTGTATTTTGTGTTGTACGCCCGCCTGGCTGAGAACAGTATTTGTAGTCTGGGATAATGTGTATGGCTTCGACTATTCGTGTATCAAAGACATCGCACTACGCGAACCTTTGGTGGATACCGTTGAACTCAAAGCGGTCGTAACCGATCCCTGTGTTATCAAAGTTTGTTGCCATCAAGTCGTTGATAATTCTTGTCTGACTCCATGCAGGACATCAACCTCTTGACAGCGACAAAGGAGGATCTGACTTTCACAGCACCTTTTTCCCTTGTTGCTACACGCGATGACTGTGAGTGTAATCGTGTTAGGTATAATCGCAGCATTCATACGCGCTACTATAGATGTTCATGCATTCCTCGCTTGGTTCGACATCGTCTTCGATTGCACACATAAGAAAGTCAAGTTCTCAACTGGTCCTCACGCGCAATACACCCACTGGAAGTTCGTCTTCAACCCAACTTTTTGTTGCTCAGATATTTATTTCCCCGATACAGGCAAACAGTGTTCTACACCCCCTCTACAATCACTGTCAAAGAAGGGCAAGAAATCACTGGCAAAGTCTCTTGCGCACCGAACGCGCGGAACAACCGCGATCTTGACATTGCTATTTCGTACGCAGTTGTCAGTGGGGAAGAGGATACAGAAGAGGTAACAGTAGATTATAAAATGTGCGTGATTCTATCCTTTCCGTATCTCCTTTCTCCTCCAGTCCAATTCGTGGTACCAATGACCGTACGCTGACCGGTGATAGGTCCTGATCGACAAACAATTCACCATCGGCTTTCTACGCTTCGCTGCGCTGTTATATATATTCCCCATATACCGTCGTTTACCTGCAACCCGACTTCTGGATTGGACATCAACAGGTATTAGCTTGGATACACTGACATTGCAGCCGCTCATCTGGCTTAGTTCTTGTGTTATACATATCTGCATCAAACTTACTGTTGTTTGTTGCATCATTAGATTACACCATCTCATCTATCAGTTGACCATGTGCAAATTACGCCCGTCACCGAAACAATCGTTTTTCTTGAATTTACCGATTCTGCGACAGCGTCAAATCAACTCGTTCCTCAACAAATGTGAGCCTTTTGGTGAACTCAATCTTTTGTCTAGTTCAGTGCTAGTAATTCGGGCGTTGTCTTGTCCTCACCGCCCCCGCACTCATGCGCAACCAGAAATCACCGCGTCTGAAATGAATACTGGAGAGTTGGGCTTGGGTAAATTGTGAATTTGTGATACACAACTGATATTAGAAAGTATTCGTGACTGGCAGGCCCCCTACATTCCTCAACAACTTTGTTGTAATGTATCGCCAATCCAACCCTCGAGCTCTTTGTTGAACATTTCCGGTTCCTCCAAGTGAACCCAGTGTCCTCCTTGGAATTCTACCATCTTGAGACCTCCTGTAGCGTATTTCTTCATCCGTGGCACGGCGTAATCATACACGCATACGTGGTCCTTCCTCGCGACCGCGAAGAACGCGGGTTTCTTAATAAAATGATCTTCTTCTGGTATTTCTATCACCGCAGCAAAACGAGATCAGATATTGTAATATGGAGGAATGAGCCTGATATCGCACCTTCCATAATGCGGGAATTGACGCCGCTGAGCATGGCTCGGTACCAGTTCAGGGCACTTGTTAAGCCACCTTTCTCCAGTGACTCCAACAAGCGTGAATGGTGCTACATTTTAGGGATACAGTCAATTCTGACAAGCCTGACAGCAATAAGAAACACCTCGTCTGTGAGATAACTGGCTCTCTTTGTCGTCTTTCCGTTTTCGACGAAGGCCTGTATCTCTCCGGGTTGATTCATCAGAGTTAGCCAATGGTCTGGGTCATCCGGAT
>QFEN01000293.1:0-17981 GCA_003316125.1 Auricularia polytricha
CGGGCTTCATTTTGGGCTTGATGAAGTCCAAGTGCCATATCACTCTGTCAATGTCAATGCAAGTTAGAATGTCGATATGACGGCGAAAGCATCATACCTGGAGCTCCACCACTTGTTGATGGTGGTTCTGATCCAAGGAGGAGAGGGCATCAGCATTATCGCACTGAAGAGATCCATTCTGTTGTTGATACTGTGTAATGACTGACTGCATATCCAATTTGTGGACATTGGAGGTGATCTGAAGCGAGTTAAGCATGAATGCAAAGGATGTAAGATTGCACGTACCTACATGTGGCGTTTTCGGAGCAAAAGATTGTGGTTGCTAAAATGTAGCTCATGCACATCTTCACACAGCTTGGATGACTGATTGACTTCTTTGAGAAAGACTTTATTCGGCTAAACATGTTGTTAGCTGACACCTACGCAAATTGGATGTTTCCCACCCGTTGCTCATCATCATCTCTCATCCTACAAACAGACTGCCAAGGATTATCCAACTCTATTGCAGACTCCTCGCTGAAGGAAATAGGTGGCTGTGGTGGGTATGTGTGGGTTATTGGTGAGGAACAACAGTCATCATTGTGATCTACACTGGCCACCGTAGCACTCGCAGGTGAAGGTGGGTATGTATGGGTTGCTGTCGGACGAAGCTCGTTGATGGGGTATGACTCCACAACTTCAGGGACCTGATTGTCCAAAGAGACAAAGGACATCAGACAAGACATCTTGATGCAACAGATTATTCTACCAGAACTTATTTGAAGAGAACTCACCCTGATTGTGTAACCAAATGCGAATACGTTGATCAGTACTGATCTGGAGCCTTAGGTAATTCCTCACTACAAACAGATTCAACCGACCACATGTTCCGAATTGTGCATGCTTGAGTGCTCTGGAATACTCTAGGCAAGGTCTGGAATGCTCTAGACAGGTCTAGATCTGCTTTTGATTAAAGAAAAAAACAAGAGGCAAGATGTCGAAACCCCCGATGTATCAGACGACTACTGCTTTCCGCCCGCTTCACCCTGACTGCTTCTGGGACAATAAGTTCGACTACTGCGTCCCGACTCCTTCTGGAAAGACAGAGTCTATTGTTATTTAAGAGAATCATTGTGTCGCGCCTTGGCAGAAGTATTTTTTAGTTGCATCTGAATGATATCTCCAACTGGCCAACACCCCTGATAGTCAGCCAGTTCCAGAAAATGACCCCAAAGCCTCGAAAAGGAGTGAATATCAATCAACCATAGCAACTGCAGAAATACCTCTTTCTGAACCTCTTGCAATGCAGTTGGAGCTTGAAGTTTCTTGCTCTTGCCAATGTGACAGTGCTTCTTGATAGGCCGGTGAACATACACCTGATTTCAGGTGAGGATGATGAAGGAAAACACAGTGCAATCTCACCTTGAGATTCTTGAAGTGATCAGCATCCCAGTTCAGCGCCATTTCTAAGTTGTACCCACCACAGCTGAGCCCCTTCAGTGACTTGACCCTATAGACTCGGCCAGCCCATGTTGACATTCCTCCATAGGTGTCGGGCCAGCCCACCATGGGCCCACATTAGATTGTCATCCGATGTTGATGGTGGGCCGGCGGATGCACTGTGCCTGACAGTTAGGGCTGGGCCCATGGTAGAATAGCCTCGATGATTTGGAGCGGGCCCATGGGTATCGGAATTAATAGTTGTCTATTGAGGGGTGGGCCTACAATAGTGAGGCCTCACCACCTTCGAGTGGGCCCATTGTCCATAAGCATCGGCGGGAGTACGCTGGGAAATGGGGTCGGCCGATGGATATTTGGAAGGATGGGGTTGGTAAATGGGCTGCCGGAATGCAGCCCAATAGCTTCGGCGAGGGGATCCCGGGAAACAGTATTGGCGAATGAATATGAGGAATGATGTGCGGCAATGGTCCATTAGCATCGGTAAGTGTATTCTGGACAATAGGAGCGGTGAATACATATTGGAAGTGTTTGCCGGCGATTGTCAATTGGCATCGGCTGCTGAATCGGCAATTATTGATCGGGAGTGATTGCCAGCAATTGTGAATTGCCATCGGCTGGTGAATCGGCGAATACATATTGGGAAGAATTGCCGGCGATGGATTAGCATCGGCGGGTCTATCATGGGACATGGGGTCCGGGAAGGCATACTGGGAATGATGTCTGGCAATCGCCAATCAGCAGGTATGCAGATAGAAATTGACCGCCGACAATTGCAGAATCATTGGCGCCACTGTAACACCACTGATATGGCCCAGTTATGGTCTACATAGATCATCAATATTTCTCGGTACATGTCTGAGACCGGTGAAATGTCATAACATAGTGGATTGACCAAGAAATCTGTATGAGGCGGCGACATGTGATGGGTGTCGGCACCCCAACTGCCTGACATATTCCACCGCCGGGTTACATCATCCCGGTCCAATGCTCTCACTTTCATCAATATTCCTCGGTATTTGCATTAGGGGGGTAAAATGTAATAAGATGGTGTAAAGCATGAAAGCTGTTGGCGGTGGCAAAATGTGACAGGTGTTGCTGCTCCAGCTGCCTGACATATTCCCCACCGGGTTACATCATCCCAGTCTAATGTTATCTCTCACTTTCCAGTGGCACTAGATGTCGTCTCACTGGCACAGATCTTGGCAGTAGATATCAGCACCGAGTTTCATCTGAGGAAAAATGTTGGACAAATTTGGTACAGGATATATTACTCTGACCGGCATACAATGTAACCGGTGCACAAGCAGGCAATCAATGGGGTAAATTTATAAGTACAGAATCCAATTGAAACTACATTAATACAAAGTACATTGCAATCCATGAGGCAACACATTTCACTCCTGTGATGCGGATGCCACAGACTCAGACTCAGCTGCAGCCTCTGTCTCTACAACATTGTTGGTGTTGCTGCTCAGGTTGCCGATGATCACTGGCAGGCACACCGAATCAGGTGAAGCCGGGACAGTGGGAGGTAGCAAATCCCGGTGAAGTTGCTCAAATTGTTCGGCGAGCAGTTTTGAAGCGGCCTCCTGGTCAGCCAATCTCTGGTTGACTTCCAGGAGACGTTTCTCCCCAATGCTGGCCTGCTCCTGCAGCAAGGCAACCGTTGTTTGCAAGGTCGCGACTTGCTCCCTGAGGGCAACAAGAGATTCATCTGCGATCACAGTGGAAGGCGAGGCGGCGGCAATGGTGGGAGCAGCGATGGTGGCGGCGGCGGCAGGTGCGACAGTGGCAACAACATTGGCTGCGATGGGACCGTTCAACGGTCCAGCCATGGGGCTCAAGGTTCCGGATGGCAGTGTGGGTGCAGGAGGAAGAACCGCTGCAGGAGCGGCTGTATCATGAGTAAGGTTCTAGATCAATGAAAACAGTGCTCACCTGTGTCATTGGAGACATGAACTGGCGATGGTCGATGGCGAGATCTTGAGCGTGCAGACCGAGTTGTAGTCACCGGGGCTTTCTTCCCTTTGATGGGGACAGCGGAACCCTTACCACTGCACTTTTGCTTCAGGCGGTGGCACCATGCACAAACACCCAACACTCCACCGGCAGTATTGTAGCCTTGGCAGCAAACAAGTCCTTTTTGCACGCAGACACCACACCCTGGCAGCCATACAGTGAGGTTGGCAACCTCATCTTCGGCCAGGCCTGCAGTGGGAAGCTTTGGCGCCGGCTGCATTGGGTTAGCAAGTGAAACAGAAATAAGGCGAGGAACTTACCGGGATAGCTACAAATGCACTCCCCATCTTTGGCGCAGGACCAACATTTGCCAGTATCGCCTCATCCAGCTCAACTGGCTCATCTATCTCCACATATACCTTCGCCTTCTTCAGTGCAGGTTTTGGCTGCTCCACAATGAGTTCATCATCGCTTGTATCAGTGACCCGGGATACTGACTTGCAGGGGAAGCAGGAACCTTTGAGGGCGGGAGGAAGTCTGGTGGGCAGGGATAACTAGCCATTGGCGGTTAGAACTGAAATAAAGAAAAGACATTGAACACTTACTTTTGGTCTGGCCACCGGCGCTGGGGTCTGTTCAGCCATGTCCAGCTCTGGGTCATCCTCACTGGTGACCATGGCCTTGGAGGTGGCACGCTGCCGTTTAGGCTTCGGTGCATGACTCTGGCTCCGAGCGCTCATGACGTTTGAACAAGGTTGCTTGCCCCGTTCAATGCCGTGGCCGCGCTCCTCAGCAGGTTCGCCTTCAGGATGGGCTCATTCTTTGCCCTTGCCTTTCCCAGCATCATGCAGGGGGAGTGTGGCGTTGGACCCAGATGGACCGGCAACAGCGGCATTGGAGGTTTGCGGCGGTTTGCTGTAGTCAGCGGTGAGAGGGTAGAGCGGGCTGTGTCGGCTCCGGGGATCGTCCGCACGAATGTTGGACCAGACTGGCGTGCTGACGACTTTGCAGAAAGAGGAGTCCAGATGCTCCTGCAGCTCGGCGGCGGCAGAGAGCACCATTGGCGGCACCAATGTTGCCTGCAGCGCATAAACACTGAAAACATGAGTCTACATAGATTAGAAACACTTGGGACATTGAAAATAAATAAAAATACCAAAGCTTGGGCCATTGCCACCACAATGGAGATGTTTTTGGCATCGGCATTGGGCAACTGGAGAGCCTGGCCCAGAAGGTGTTCAAGAATCTCCCTCCACATCCATGGACCAGAACCAAGCTAACATGGAGTTTCTCTGGCCTCTGGCGTTGGAATCGGCGACGGCGGTGCTGACCTTGAGATGTTCCTTGAGCAATGGCCAGTACCTCTTCAACAATGCATCATTGGCGCCAAGTTTGCCGAGTTGAGACCGACACTTGGAATAGATGCTTGCGTTGATGCTTACCACCCTGTCAACGGAATGAACCTGAGCCCAAGCTCTGGTGGACATTGCTTGTGACTTCACCGTTCTGACGGTCTGCTGGAAAATGACGGCCTTGTCTGCCAGGTGCACTCTGATGTTGTGCAAGGCATCATTGGCCTGTCTCTCCCGCAGGACAAGTTCTTGCCGGATCACATCAGCGGCGCCAAGCTCGGTGCATCTGCCATCGCCGACCAACGGTCAATGTTGCCTTGCAGTCTCTCACAGTGCCGCCCAATCTCCAATTGTTGGATCTCAGTGGGCCGCCACCCTAGCTTCCGAACATCCATTTGGAGAGTCACCTGTGCCTCCTCAATTGAAAGACCTTCTGCTAGCCATGTCGCCGCTCCTCTTCGGCAGGCAGGAGCAGGTTGCTGAGCATTTTCTCCCAGCAACCTTAGTTCCTGTTCTTTCCTGGTTGGCGCTGCCTTCCCGTGAGCTTGAATGTGGGGGCAATCTTCGGCTCATACCTTTCTGCAGTTGGACTTCATAAATGTCCATTGCCTTTGTATTGGTGCTCCACCGGTCCTGTGCCAGCCTCTCTTGTTCTCTCCAGTCTCTGACATTGTTTGGATCTGCGCTCTGATCAAGCTTCTCAAAAGCTGGCCTGCTGTTGGCGAGCCCCTTCACAGCCTGCCTGAATTTCTGGCACAGGGCCTTGCCTGCATGATCCTGGTGAGCGAGTTGTTTAAGAACCTAGGTGAGTACCCACTCATCCTGATCATTTTCATGAAATTGCAATCATTCATTTGATAATCCAAGCATTCCTTGCGGTGAGGGGTCCCCATCCCCCGCGCCGCCGGAGAGATGATGTTCAGTGGAGCCCCAAGGGTCTCCATGATCTCCCCGTCAATTCTGGTGGTGCTGGTGATAAAGTGGAAGCATAGCGAATGTAGCAGCTGTCTTGGTGGCCATGAACATGCCATAGACCTATCCCCGGGATTATCTCCAGCTGTTCTTGAATGTTTAAGAAAGGGCTGTCAGCTACACAATTCTTGAGATACTTATGATACTGGCAATTAACATCATAAAATGTCAGCGCACACCGAATGCCGCCGGCATTGTGTTTCAATGCCTTGCACAAAGCGTAGTCCATGTTCATCTGCCTGGTCAGCATCGGCATAGTTCAAGGCACAGATACATAAATTGCTTACCTTTCTCCTTTCTGAAAATCCACCATTGCATGCGGGACAAAGCAGCCATGTCTTGCACAGGCACAACCGCCGATGCCAGTTGCTTCTAGTCTGTGACGGGATGTGTTGGCTTGATTCATGGCTTGGTGGTTGTTGCACTTGGACCGTTGAACGGTGTCCTTTGCCTGTGCAAGATGCGCCTTATATTTGCCATCGCCGACCATGAAGCCACGGCCGTCCATCAGCACAACTTCATCAGTGGGATTCGCCGCATGCATGTGCTCCGCTTTGAAGTTGCCATCCATGACCAGCCATCTTGAATACAGCCAACTCAGGGTCTCCAGATTTGATGCACTGTCAATCTGCGTCCGGCCGTCTTCAGTCGGCAAGGTCACATTGATTCCTGGCTGGAGACATGCTGGTGTCACAACCCTTATACCGAGTTAACGGAGGGCGAAGACACAGGACTCAAACGTTGGATAACCACAAAAGAGATGAATTCAGCAGGTACGTCTGGGCTGCTACGAATGTAGAGACAAGAGGTTTGAACTAAAGAACTACTGACTACAATCGACCTAACTATATACACATATTAAAGTGGAGATACAAACTGAGTTCTAACTACTTAGCCAATCATAAAATAGGAAACGGAATCGTACGATGTGATAATGTGAAAGAGTACTATGACGTCATGAGAAAAGAAGCTGCCGCGGATAAGTTCTGGTAGGTTTTATATTGGTCACGTGATACGTCACGTGATATGATGGCGTCTATTTCTGGAGTAGGATTAGGGTTTGGGTTTCGAGTAAACATTGGTACGTAGGTAGGTTTCTTTGGGAGTAGCACTGGGAACGGGCGCTTAATACCAACAGTCGAAAGAAAAGAATAGTGATTTGTGTTAGGTACTCGTGACAGCTGGGCAGAAGAGAGTGAGATCACCGGGTTTGATGTCTTTTGCCTCATGACCGAAGCCATTCCACTTCAACAGCTTCAGCTGCCGCCACTTCCTTGCCACTCTCATTAACTCCCGGTAGCGGTCCTGCCGAATTGTTAACTTGACCTGTGGCCGCCGATTCATGAATGCTCTCACCAGCACCAAATGCGGAAAGACGTTGGTTGTCATCCTCCTTAACTTGCTGTAATAATTCATCGCCGATGTCCCGCACTCCAAATTATCCAGTAAGAAGTCATCCAAGACATCGAAAGTGAAAGCAGTCTTGGGTTGGGAGAATGATGCAGGAAACAAGCCCATTTGAAACAGCTGTATGTCAGCGCTGGGAGCATCAGCACACATGCAATACTTTATGATGTGTGTGTGTACTCCGGACTTGTCCACTACGGTCGTCATGGTCTTGCTATCCTTTATGAATGGCACTCCAGTAGGCAGATCATTATCCTCTGAATACCACATGCTGGAAGGTCGTCCATCCCACTCGGCATCATCGGGGTCCGCCGCCGTGGCATGCTCGCTGTCGGCGCCAGTGTCGGCAAAAAATCCTTCATCGCTGGCATCATCCACCTCATAGTCCTGGCATGGGCAAGGCTTTCCGTTGTGCCCCAGTGAGATGACTAGCCCAGTCTTGACCAGGCAACAGTCCTCAAAGAAACCGCCCGACCATTGACTGATCCTATGAAAGGGCAGTCTCTGGTGCTGTGTCCTGCAGCAATTTGTGCAAAAGAGAGGCTCACCAAAGCAGTTGTGATATTTGTAGACACCATCTGTACTACAAATAATGCATGACCAGTCCAAGGGAGCTTCCCGCTCAAGGAGTATGCTGAGATATGGATCAGTCCTTGGGACCCATTGCTGAAGATAGTCATTCTGACTCTTGAAACAAGCTGAGTGAGTGACACAAAGAGGTCCTAGCATTGCTGGGCAGAGCTTACCAGGGACTTTTGTAGCTGCAATGGTATGAAATCCTGCTGGTGGAGGTCACCCAAAAAATCATCTCCACCAAGATATAGGATATTCTCAGATGGCCACTGCTTTGATGGTGACTTGGTAGGGGTGGCCGGAACTGATTGAATTTTTTGGATCTTGGGTCTCTCTACCCATTTCCCTGTTATTTTCCTGCTCTGAACTGTTTTCTTCCATTCCACCACACGGATATTTCTGGTAGGCATCCACTCCTGCACTTTAGAGCCCCCCATGTGCTAAAGCCAATGGTATGTGATGATTGAAGTTCCCAGAGCCTCAGTTCCCTAGGGCCTAAACCAGAACAAACTGTGATGTAATGCATGCTCAGTATCAGTATCCTCATTTGTTCATCATCAAACACCAAGAATTAGGCTTTGATCAGTCTTTCAAAGGGTTTGTTTCATCAGGGAGATGTCATGCTGATATTAGAGTCTGCTATGCATGTATAACCTACAGCCATGTGTGCATACAAGGGGCACATAATACATAGCATGCTGATGACATGATTTGCATGCATGCTGAATTACTTGATCCATTACATACCAGATATTAGGCATTGATTAGTCTCAGCTCAGTTTCAACTGGAATGTGTGATACTAATATTAGAGTTAGCCATGTATGTATAACATACAGCCATGTCTGAACAAAAAGGGCAAGCAATGGCAGGCTGATGCATTGTGTGGACGGTTATCATGTAGCTATATGTACATGAGATGAAATGTGATAGGAACCGAGGAATCTGAGTAAGGGTCATTGGAACCGACAATTTTCAACATCCAGCATTCATATCATCAACCATCTCACAAAATGGCTCAGAGTGAATCCCCTATCATTGTCCCCCAACAGACCAAGCTTCCCTTGATTAAGGCGGAAATTGTGGTCCTCAAGACCCACCTGGAGGACTGGAGGACTGTGAAAGGTAAACAAAGATCACATATTTTAAATGCCATCCACAGGGAAGCCTGCCTCCAAGCTCCCACCAGGGACAAAGCCATATTGAAAATCCGTAAAAAGGTGTGCCAGTATACATATATGCATGCTTGGGTGATTTATTTTTGGACAACAGACCTACAAGGAATGGCTGTACAATCAGTGTTGGCGGAAGGCTCCAAAGCCACTCATCAAGTATGGCAAGAAATGGACAGCTCACCGTGTGTTGATTGAGCAGAACAAGGCCCAGATCCGAGAGGAGACTGGTGAAACTCCTGGGAGTGAGGGGATGATTGTCAAGTGGCCAGAGGCTACAAAGACTGTGCTTGCTGGTCTGTTGGCAGAGGAGAAGGAAGAGGCAAAAGTGATTGCAGAGAAGTGGAACAATGAAGCTGCACCCCCTGACATCCAAGCCAATGTCGCCGAAACCAAAGGCGCTGACATGATGGAGCATTTTGCCACAGAAATGTTCAAGCAGGCTGGAATGAGGATCTTTGTGATGTCGGCATGGAAGAACCGGGAAGGCAAACTGATGTTAGGAGTGTGAGTGTTGTTTCCACTGTTGCTGTGATCAGCCAGATCTCACATCATTTAAGACATGACTTCAATGAGCAGTTTGCCGGTGGAGAAAGCTTCTTGAAGACACGGGATTGGGAAGGGACCTTCATGCCAGAGTGGCAGCAATATGCCGGCGAGCAATTTGGTGAGACGCCGAGCCAACAGAACAAAACATTATCCTAAATAATCCATATGCAGACGTCTAGGATCAAGATGTCCCTCAGATTGTGACCGGCAAGAAAAGAGTGCCCCGAAAGCTCCTTGACCTGGAGGAAGATGATGATGGGTGGCCAATGCTCCCCGACACCACAGGCTGGAAACGCGCCAATCTGCAGCATATCATTCGGTCATTCCTGACTAGGCACTACAGTGAGTTAGTCTCCTTCACAATGCCGCCGGCTCTGAATTTCCACAGGGATGTGCATGGGAAAAGACAAAGTCATGGTGGCAGTGCCATGGGGTGACTTGGTCAAGAACTAATCAGAATTCTTTGACGACGCATACTGGCCCGCCAACGTGCAGTTGGTGGAACCATCAAAGATGGACAAAGCAGATGCCACTGCTCTGTTGGATTTCTGGTATCTCCAACAAAACAAGAACGTTCGGCCAACATTCTGTTTCACAGCTTGGAAAGACACCAATGGCGACATGGAGAAGCTGGTAAAGTCTTTCCTGAAGGCAATCTGGCAAGCTGCTCGGCATGGCAAGAGCGGCAGTACTCAGAAGCACACCGGTGATGAGGATCGGTCATTTGCCGACAACCATCAGCAGGCTTCAATGTCTGTCACTGACAGAGATTTGTCATTCCCTCCAAAGGTAACTCAGAGAGGGCGGCCGCCAATATCCTGTGACGGCCGGGATGATGTATCGGTATCTCATATCCTTACCCCTCATGTCACTGATCTGGCCAACACATATGATGAGGTAACACGGCCAGTTAAGTCAAAGATGACCAGCAACACGGCGGTTCATCTGAAGACAGCACAGGAACTGGCGAAATCAGGTGCCTATACCACAAGGCAAGGTCTTTGTTCCAATGTTGGCAAGGAGCCGCCTGCCAAGCCATCAAAACGCCGTGCTGCTGCTCCCATTAGTGACACACCGGCAAAGAGAACCAGAAGCAAGGCAGTGGTAGCCGCAGCTCCAAAGGCCAGGCGGAGTAGGAAGTGATCATTTCTACCTGTTGTGATATTCATGTATGAGCTGCATTCAAAAAATACCAGTGGTCATCCTCACATTCCGCCAGCATCTGTAATGACATGCCAATGTGAGCACCACCGCAATCAAAGCAAAGCATACTATTGCAGAGGCCGCCGCCATTAGAGCACAGGATGTTGCCATAACTCTGAATACCCTGTGGTGTCATATACCTGGAATTGTTCAACATACTATTCTAGGTGCCGCCACCGGTGATGTCACATACACATGTCGGCGGTAATATGGTACATTTGCATGAGTCGGCGGTGATATAATACAGAAGATATGTAACATTGATATAATTTGTCTATTCAGAGTCAGCAGTCATTACCTCTGCTCGCTCCACCTCTTCCAATAAGGCGGTCACCGCTGGGACGACCTGTTCATGCACCTGTGCAATGTGATGCAAGCTAATCAGGTCTTTGAAGATCTGGGTTAGCCTGTCCCGGTTTTCACAGAATGCCGACAGCATAAGCCAATTGCCGTCCAAGATTTCATCTGGCTTTGGATCCCAGATGTCCTCCCCCGGACCCAAGGCGCCGGCAACCATCATCTGCACCAGCCGATCAACTGTGAAACATCAATACTACTCAAAAGAACTATGGGGACATGTGGCTTACATTCCTCTCCACCCAGGCGTCTGACAATGTTGATCACTAACCAAAGATGCCAGTGTGGCCGGTCGCAGTGTCCCATTGATTTTTGGAAGTTCCACTGTGGTGTAGTTTGCAGGCATTGCGACTGGCGCCATTGGCATAGCGGCAGGAGGGATGTTGGCGGGCATCTCAACTGGTGGTGGCACGGCGATTGGTGATGGTGCTCGGATTGGTGCTGGTTTCCACTGGCCTATGGGAGCGAGCGGCTCGCATTCAAACTGAAATGCTGCTGGAGGGTCAGAATTAATCAAGTTGCCAAACGGCCATGCAACTTACGTTTGTTGTTGACGGTATACCCTACATGCCGTAATGTAGGTTGCACTGGTGATGCCGGCGCCAGTGGTGCGGTCAGGCGTGCAGCACCAGACTCTCCCGGGCTATTCTGTATGGCCGGGATGGGGAGATTGAACCCCAAGTTAAATGCCGGAGCTGCATGTGTTGCCAGCGCTGGCTGGTTGGCAGGGATGGGGAGATGGAAGCCAAGGTTGAATGGCTGGTGGACTTGGGTGGCAGGAAGTGCTGCTTGGGGTGGCCTGGGGGCAAGCGGGAGCTGAAAGCCCAAATTGAATGGCTGGTCAGTGGTGGACGGCGGTGGAGTGTGCTCCATTGCTTGACTGGGAAGTTTGAATCCCGAATTGAATGGCTGCTGTGTGGCAGGAGACGCAGATGCCACCGCCGACATGGGGATGTCCATACCAAAGTTGAACTTTGGTGCCGGTGGTGTCCCAATTCCAAAATAGAATGCTATCAGATGTCTGGTCAGATCAGATGCAGGCCGAATGTGAAGACTTACCTGTCTTGGTGACGCCGGCATTAGGCGTTGGTGATCCAGATTCACCATTGTATTGAGAATTGTCATTGGTATCCATTGGAATATCGAATCGGACTTGGCGTTGTGCTTCTGGCAACATGGTGTTCTCTCGATAAAGTGAAGGTCAGAAAATTAAGTGACAGCACATAATTCGGCCGTGTTAAATATCTGATTGTGTGGATTGTGTGGAAGGCCTCGGAACTGGAAACAATGCCACCCAAACAATAGATTTCAGTGCCAGAAGTCGGGCACGTGATTTTGAAATGTGTTCTGTTCAATTGAAACTGGAGAATGGTGCTGTCTTCAGTACCGATACATCACTCATTTTAAATTTTCATTGCTTCCTACCGGCACATTATATCAGTGCTTTCATCGCCCATTGTCCACCATTCAAGTTGCTTTTTCCTCCCAAGATGCCCTCTGCTAAAATTTCTAACAAGGCTATGGGTGATGCTGCTGCTCAGGTGATCCAAATATTGGCAAGTGCAGTGAGGTTGAAGGACGGTAGCCCTGACCACCTCAACTTGGCTGTGGAGATGGGGGAGATCATTGTGGGTATTTCCATATTGATACCGGGTCATACAATGATCGCTAGCAGTCCCCCACTTTCACTACCTATGGCTTGTCAGCGACATTGGTCCCGCCGGTCCTGCTTTCAGCATCCATGGAGATGCTCGACCACCTCGACCCTATGCGGCAATGGTTTGTTAGTGCACCAGTGTGGGAGAATATCAGGGCCGACGATCCCCAGATCCAACAACATCCATTGAAGGACAAGGCCCGCACTATTGTTGTTTCCAGGCCAGTGCTAGCAATCCCATCACCCGCTGCCGGAGTCACAGACATGGTGCCCGGTGCTGGCCCATCACGGCCAAAGCCAAAGCCGACGTCAAAGAAGACCCTGAAGGAACCGGCGGTGACACATCGTGTAGCAGACAAGGGTAAAGGTAAGGAAATGGTGCCGCTGGCGGATATGCAAGATGTTAAGGGATGGGGCCGCACTTCCGGCACTGACAAGAGGAGGAGGGACTCGAGTTCCAGTCGACCACCGGCCGTCCCTGGTGCAGGGAAGTCATAAATCTTATTTCAAATTAAAATATAAATTAATAAACTCAAGTAGGTTTTATTTGAGAATTCTCTCACACTGCCACTGTGTTTCAATGTTCTACGTGGCGGCGAGGTGTTCATGTTGATTGATGCTTAAAGTCAACAATGCCGAAGAAACATAAAGTTGCTCAGCCTCCTATGCCGCCGCCGGCGAATGAGCCACAGGAAGACATCAAAGCTGTAAGTACCGAGGTGTTTGTTGATGGAAGAACTAACCCGCTGTAGGACAAGGATGGCTGGGAGGTGGTGCCGCATTGTGACCAGTGCCTCAAATTGTATGCACCCACCAAATATTTCTTTGAAGTCTTCTGCTGATTGTCCATGGAACAGGTGCATCATTTGTCGGCAAGGATATGGTGCCTCCGGTGCCGCACTGAGAGCCTGCAGCCAGTGCTCAAGGGGGAAGCTCAAATGCTCCCATGCTAAGGCCGACACCGCTCAAAAGCCAAAGGGTCAGCCTCACCGTCCTCGCTCGGGTTCATGCCGCCGCCGCCCTCCAGCAGAAGGTAATGTTCTTCCCTTTGGCTATACCTGTCGCTGACTATTCCAGATATCCTCATGGAAGGTGATGTTAAAGCACGGCCTTCACCAACATTGTCTGTGCTGCCACTTGCGACTTTATCGCCCGATAGTCACTCCCCAGAGCATGCCAAGCCATCCTCATCACACATACTGGATCCTCCCAGGGAATCTCTTGTGCCCTCCTCCCCCCAGCATGCAATGGAGGTAGATTCATCTGGAGATCTTGTGGTTGATGAGTTGCGGGCAATGACATTGGAGGTGATGAATGACAATGATGTATTGATGTCAAAGTGGTCAGGGCTTCAAGGTGCCGCTAATGGTGTCCAGGCAGAACTTGCTACACTGCAAGCTCAGCACACCACCACCGCCGACCTGGTGAATGCACTGACCGAGAGGATTGATGCTCAAGATGCTGACATCCGTGCAATGCACATGCTGCGCGCCGACCTCACTGCCCTTCAAAATGAAGTGAAGGTCTTGCAAGAGGAGTCAGTAACTTGTGATCAGACACTCCGGCATGCTCAAGAGCAATTGGCCCGACAAGAACATGCCACCGGTGTCCTTCAGGACGCCTACAATGGTCTTTGCCATCGCGTACTCACCCCCAACCAGCCACTGCCTCCCCCCTTTACCCACCCAATGTTTCATGCCAACCTGGCCTACAGCGGCAATCACAGCATGATGCCAGTCAGCATGGGCCAGATGCAAGCCATGGAGGGCTTATACTTCAACTTGCCCGCCGGTCCCTCCACTGTTGGAGGCCCATCAGCGGGCACCGCTGCTGGTAGTTCTGGCAGGAATGGAATTGCCAGTCCCTTTGCTGGTCCATCTGATATTATCATTGCCAGTGGTGCTTGTGCCGGTGGACATGCTTTTGGCGGTTCAGCATCAGGCGGGGGGCCCCAGAACTAGATATTTTTTGTTAGATTGGGTTGTTTTCTTAGTGAATGGTTGGGTGATATCGCACTTGGTGGATTATGTAGGGTCTCAATTTCAGCTGTGGTATCCTGTTCTTGTCGGCTGTCATTGTGAGCACCAACATCATGTTTTGGATGGTGGCAGTGAATGATCCAGTCTGGTCTGCAGACTGAGGATATGCTACAGGGTAATATTGAAGGTTGCCGGCGGCATGGATTGTTTATTAATGGCAGCGGTGCCTTGGTTGACTAGGTATTATAGTGCCATGCAGCAGCCATGAGGTCAACGACCACATCAGACCAATGTCATTACATATGACGGGTTGTCACACGTCATGAAATGTGTGCAGTCCACATTCCCAATGATGTCTGTCCTTACTCATCACCGCCGTTCATGCATTTGTCTCATTTCAGGGTCACCAATTTCGTCATTGGTTTGCCGCTGGAGATATATATTGAGTGCCTGTGATTATTGTGCACCCATGGACCCCATTCCCACTGACTGGGCCTTAGCCACAACCCATATTGCTAGTGAATATGTCTGTCGTCAGTTTCATGCTTTGGTATCCGGACAGCCAAATGTT
Organism: Auricularia polytricha; assembly: GCA_003316125.1. NCBI lineage: Eukaryota > Fungi > Basidiomycota > Agaricomycetes > Auriculariales > Auriculariaceae > Auricularia > Auricularia polytricha. The sequence continues at coordinate 15,190 of QFEN01000293.1, forward strand.
CTTCCTCTCCTGGAGCTTGATTTTGTCATGCTCATGGGATGCTCTAAACTTGCTAGCACCCTCGCCGATGCCTATCACAACCAAGGTACGACTCCTTCGTCGGTCCTGCTGTGTCACTCACTTACATCGGCATTAGTTACAATCAACTTTGATGTGGCCAGGTATGCAGATGCACTGCAGATGATGGAGAGTGGCACAAAACCTGATCGTGAAGGAAACCTCCTTGCCCGATATCCACCGGACCATCAAATCCTCCTCAATCGGCCTGCAATTGTTTGTGATAAGTTTGGTGTCATCATCCTTTGGTATCTCCCTGGAGCTATCGATCTAGCCATACAGGTCAGTTGTCCCCATCACCGCTGATGATTGTTTTGACAATCTTAGAATGACATGCTGGCGGCCACTGCACAAATGTCGGGCCCACTGGCGAGGAGTGTCACATGCGGCGCAGAAGCCAACGGTAAATGGAGGACCCACAAGTCCAATTTTTGCCCGAGTCAGCAGGGCGTCACCCCAGGGTGTATTAACCTGTCTCCAGCATGGTTTTTGCAAGCCCATCCGGTGAGTCATGTTCACATCCCGGTAGCCAGTGGTGGCAATGCTTATTCGTCCCAGGCTCCCAAGTGTCATCTACAGGTCTTGGCGACTCTTAGAGGGGATGGAAGGCCTTTATGCCATGCAATGCACAGACCGGCGGCGCTCATTGCTGCTGCCTTGAGAGTCATGCACCCTGACCTCTATTGGTCATCATTAGCAACACAACTCGCCCTTGGTCTCTGGGCGGCAGACAAGAAATTGGATGAAATAGGTGCTCAGCTCAGAGAGTGGGCATCTGTGTTTACAGCTGTCGCCGTTGTTTGCAACTGGCGCTCACCCTTACACCATGATCCTCTGTCTTGTCCCCAATGGTTTGATGTCATGACTACCATAGGCGATTATGGACCGGCAAGGATGAAGATGCCAAATATAGGGATTGAAATTGTGTATGATTCAGGCGCCATGGCTGTTGGTTCAGGACAAATTATCAGGCATGGGGTGGATATGGACGCCAGCCAAATTGCCTGGGTCTGGTATATGAGGGATGATGTACATGAGTTTGTAGATATGCCCCAAGCTGACTACTCAAGGTACCACTCAATAGTCAGCGGCACCGCAAACAGGACTTAGGTCCTGACCCTTAACTATATATGTAGCAGATATGCCCCGAGAAAACCACTCAATAGTTGCCGATACATACAGAATGCTTGATGTTCTCAGCTTTGACTGCATATGAGATATTCCCGGAGGCCAATCACTGCCGTTGCCAGATCTTTGCCACTGGAACATGCTGTTGGCAATCCCGGACTGGCCATCATCATTACTCTCGGCGGTCTCGTGAGCAATCAGGATATTTGGCACCACCGGTGATCATCCAATCCTGGCGAGTTCACTGTCAGCGATCCAGGAATGGCAGTCATCCATGCTCTCGGCGGTCACAGCATGGCAATGATCAATTGGGGTATTCACCATTGGCAATCGTCCCATCCCAGTGATTTTGCATTCATGGGTGGTCATTTATGTGGATATACTGGCTCGGATATGTGCATATAGCAATGGGTATATACCATGTCAGCCATGCTGGAGAAAGGGCCCACCCGTCACCCATGCCGGAGATATGCTCAGGTGTCGGAAAGTTCATCAAGGGCCCACCCCTCACCCTCGGGTAACATCCAATAGCCATAGCCTATATACCATAACACTACTATCCATGATATTATTGAGTTCCACAAAGTGTATACCACAGGCCCACCCCTGAGCCTTAGGTATTGTCTACCACCGGCCCACCCGGTATATGCAGGGATAATTTCGCATGTGGGCCCATCCCTTAACTAAGGGGTACATAGCCATGTGGGCCCATGGTGGGTTGGCCCGACTCTTATGGAGAAATGTCAACATGGGCTGTCCTGTAAGTAAGGGAATAAGTCACTGCATTATGTGCATGGCCAGGACGCCCTGCCTCACCCTCCAGTTTGGGGATTTTGGAGTCCTTGGAATTTATGGAGGACAAGGAGGAACATGTTGACACCTCGCTGTTCTGTATGAACTGCTCTGCCAAGAAGGAGACTAATTTGATGACTTTGGGGGTAGGCGCATGAGGAGGGATGGGTGTGGTTCCCCGAGACGTGGCCGTGAAGACACGGGAAGGGGTAAGAGTGTGTCCCCTGAGCAGAAGAGTAGAGAATGCCATCTCTTCTTGTGAAGATATCAATACGAACAATAATGCAGGACAAAACATCTCCGTGTGATATGTCAATAATGGAAGGGCCAGGGGAGGACCTTCAGACTCGTAAAAAGGAATGACAGGAGTAGAGGATTGAGGCATGACTGACTTTGGAACTGAACAGAGCCGGGAAGATATTGAGTGTCAAATGATGGATGATGGTAATGTGGACCTAGATCAGAAACCCAGTGCCCACTCAGGGTTGCCAAGTCGATGGCATTGTCATGATATTCTTATTGTATAAACCACCTTATAAAGGTACAAGGTCCTTGCATTTACGACCAATGCTTTTCCTATCCACCAACAATTGCAAAGAATATTGCCTTGAAGGCACCTCATTGGGCACAAGAACGAGCCCCTTCAGTGACAAATCCCGTAGTATACGGGTCACCCGACCTACATAATATCCCGTGTAAGACGGGCCAGCGGATTATGGGCCGATGTTATGTATATTCCCGATTGAGACGGGTGGGCCCATCTATGCTGATGTCATATATATCATCGACGATTGCGGATGGGCCGGGAGAAATAT
>QFEN01002199.1:9798-25469 GCA_003316125.1 Auricularia polytricha
AAAAAAAAAAAGTCCAACAGACGCCAACTCTGACGATCACACCCCTATTCCAGAGCGTTTACTCAACGCCCGAGGCCTGAGAAACAAAGCTCAAGCGCTCAAGCTTCAAGCATGGTTCGCCACTGTTTCAAAACAGTCTATACCAGAACAAATTACCTTCAATACAATCGCCGGTGGGCACCTTTACCTCGTGTACGCTGACCATGATCGTGAGGAAGTTAACTCGAAAAGATCTTTCCAATGGCACCAAAACCATCACAATACACGATCGAGTGTGATCGGCCCTAATAATTTCCACGACGTACTTATTCATTATGGGACCTGATCGCCACCACATACCGTCGTCGGTGAAATCAGTTGGATGACGAGAGGTTATATATTGACCCTGGAATCCTGGATGGAGATTACGGTAGCCACCCCTAAGCCGCAGGTCGACACGACAGCAAATGGGCCACTTGATGCGGAATATGCATTGCACATAATGGACTTCAGCCCGCTGGCTGTTCACCGGCAGGGTCTACAATGAGTGAAGAGATGTTTGTTGACGTGGACATAATTTATCTGTATCACAGAGTGAATTCCGAGTCGTACAACGTACGTTTTCCCATTTTTCACAAGGAATTCCAGTTGTCCTTACCGGTGATATAGGACAGATAGCAAGTCCCTGTAGGGAAAATAGGCTGGCCCGTGGTGAGGCCTTGAGGTTCTGTACAAAACATGGTTAAAACACAAGGACTGATTTCGCCCGACATATATCCTGACGTCATCGGTATGACTGTTGCGCCGGGAGCTTAACAGGTGGGGGACCTCGCTAGAATATCACCCAGCTGTTATGTCTCGCAGAAATTTTATTGTGTTTGGTGACGGGAATCAAGGACAGCACCGAAGCAATCGCACTCCGAATGTACATGAAGGTGCATAAGCAGCCTGTTATGCTGGCCCGGGGGAATCATCGGTGATCATTAGCAAGGTCGGGCATTGATTATTCTTGATTGGAAATTCGTGGAAAATCCGCCGAGGTTGAATATTTGAGCATGAATCAGCGACAGATGAAATGAAACAAGGGTTGACAAGATGAGGATATAATAATCAGAACGTGTACCACACCATTGGCAGTGGAGAAAGAGGGGGAAAGAATCCCCTAGCGTACAATGTTCAGCCACACCCGGAACATGAGTGAGTGATACAAGGTCAAATCGCTGAGGATGTTCCGCGAGAACGGGATGAAATCCTCGCATACAGCCACGCAAACGCTGTAACAGCTTCACATGTCGCGTCAAGAGACCAATCGCCGATGAGTCCATGAAATACCGGGACTTGTTTGGAACGGCAAAAAATATGAACCAGATCGAGGGGATGAGCTTGAGCTGCGCAGGGACTAAGTGACCGGCGGGGCATTCAGCCTTGATGCTAGACGTACTTACCAGATCTTTTCTCCCGCTAGTTAGCCCAGCACGCGGACGAATTCAAGCCAAGTCTCGTTCCATAGGATACTAGAGGGATTGTCATGTAAGCGGCCTCGTGGTGCGTCATTCACGACCTCAGCCGTGAACTTAGGTCACGAAAATGAGTTCAACATGAAACTGACGGCAGTCGGTCATGTGAAAAAAAGTGGGAACCCCTCGCATCTGTGTATGTATAACACCTAGCTGCTCGTTCTTCATGATTTTGGTTTTCTGTGTCTTCTAGTTCTTTTGAGTCCCACGCGCGAACGCGCAGGTGCTACAGGTAACAGAAAGCCTCAGAAGAACGGGGAACCATGGTGTAATGGCCGAGTCCCAAGGAATTGACGCGAGAGAGTAGATGTATTATATATAAGCGATGATCTATGATCTTCGCTGAAGCAGTAAAAGGGTTCGAAAGACAAAGTTTGACAGAGAATTCCGCGGCATTTGCCGAAATTATACCAAATACAGCAAATATTCAGGGACAAAGGTGTCTCAAGTTAACGTCGACGTCAAAACAGTAGATCTTGAGTGTGAATCATATATAAGGGTTTTGCTGTGAGTTTCACTTCTTATCACCAACAGTGAGCTCCATTGAAAATGATGATGGCAGCATCGACCACGGCGGGTCTCCCAACAAGCAAGGCTCGCTCAAGACGACGGTCGCATACGTTGAAGTTAACACCGGTTTCCACACCTGGCCTGAGCTCAACTTCGTCGTATTCGTATTCGTCTTCCTCATCCTCATCCTCGTCCTTATCTTCATCGCGAACTACATCGTGCTGCAAACCACCATACATACATTTGTGTGACTTGCTTAGTCCCCCAGACACTCGCGCACACCCCTCCCAGACACAGACACGTCCCTCTGCAGTGTCGACACCGCCGCCATCACCACGAAAACTTTCACCGGGCTTTGTCGTTTCGCCTGCATCAATACCTTTCATGCGTGACTTGCTTTCCGAGAATCTTGACCAGGAACTGAGTCCAGACGATGATGAAGACACGACCAGTGTTATATATACTGCTAGACGCACTCGAAGCAATCAAGACATATACCGTCACAATAATACACGAGTAGCGAAGGACTCACGAGCGAGCGGGTTCCATGCATTCCTGAGTGTGGGCCTTGGCTGGCGGAAGCCCAAATCGCAGCAGATAACGACTGCTCCAGGACAGTTGGGTGCGGGTGAAACAGAGACCGAGACTGACGAACCTGTGAGGATTTGTTGACATATACCTCATTCCTTTCTTACTTGGACACGTATTGCAGCCGAGCCATCTTCCGACAACGCGTATCCTACCTGCCTCAGAGCCATTAATTCCACCAAGCACTCTGACAACTCTACTTTTCGATGCATCACGCCTCTTGTCTGTCGTCCCTGCTTCATTAGGCGCGATAATAAACGCCTGGTGTATGTGGAAACCTCCAGGACGGTACTCAGAACACTTCTCCCCGAGTTCATGTTCTCGAATAAACGGGGAGCATGATAATTGGGGTCGCATCGCCCTGCCAGACAGGGCTGATTATTTCCTGGCCATGCTTTGGGTAGGGTTTTATATTTTTGAATTTGTTAATCTCGTGGTTGATATTTCTCATCTACAGGCGTTACTAACGGCACACCAATGCCTCCAGTTAACAACCGGACTCCTTCACCGGTGGCGTGCCTACTACGCCCCTTTATCCACGCTCATACGCCTTCTCGCTTTGCAAGCCATTTGTTGGCCTGCAACCCACTTTACGCTTGACATTCTTGGCGGACTGGGTTTCAATGCTGATGTCGCATTCCCTACCCTAAACATCCTGGACAGTGCACTGCTGCGTTGGACCACAATACGTCCAGATGTGTGCTGGGCTGTCATTGGGACGACAACGTGCATTTCTCGCAGCATCCAAATATGGGTGACAAGCAACCTTCTCTCGTCAGATACAGGCGCTCGCGCGTCGGCAGTCCCTGATCGTCTACGGCCGCATGTGAAACTCAAGGGTGAGGAGACACGCAAGTTGGTTGGACGCCGGTGGGACTGGGGTATCGTTGCAAGGGTCTGCATATTACCTGCAGGGTGTTTGTATTTCGTCATGGCGTGGATTGGTGCGTGGAGAAGGGAGGCTTGGGACTACTAGAGCGATAGATTGCTTTAATTTGTACCTGTTGTGTAGTTTTATGGGTCGACGTCCCCGTATGTTAAGTATACATCAGGCCATACACCAGACTTTGACGCAAAATAGTTATCCCGCGCGGCGAGAAGGTGTGATTATAAGAGAATTTGACGATAATCTGAGGTGCGAATGTCGGAACTTATATCCACCATTCATTCGCCGTCGGATATTTAAAGTCAGATAATCATGAGCGAAAAGTTGTTGTTTTCCCTTCTGACATTTTCACGGCGAAAATATCACTTTTTTCTTATCTTTAGCAGTGCAGTCTTTCAACCTTTTTCACTAAGTCCAGCGCCACTTCACGAAGATTTAGTCCCACGCCTGAAACCCTAGACCTGCGCGCTTGCTCTTGAACCACCACATCACCACTACCGACTCTGACGACATCAACAACATCAAATTGGTACTATTAGGGCGCATATATACGAGGTGTGCTACTGCTACTGCCTGCTGGTTGGTAGGGTGTGCTGATGAAGATCTATTCAGTGCGAAAGGATTTACAAACCCCCCTGTGGCAGACTGTCCTTCGCACACGTTTCGAGGTCCCTGCCACATCACCGGTGCCTTCGTCGAGACCCCTCTTCGATACATGCTTCTGTGCAGTTCTCTGTATCCCTACGACAACCGCCTGGTTCGGTACACCCTGTGATGCATCCTGACCTGCTGGAGCCTTCCGAGGAGCCATATCTCGATCTAATTCGTGACTGGCGGTTGCAGAAATAGCTTTGGACTTTGCTGGATAGATCACGTAGGTCTGACACACGTGTACAGGTCTGTCGGATGGCTGTAATTGTCGCAGTAAGTAGCAGGAGGTGTATGAGGAGGATCCATTGCATGTAGGCTACATACAGACAAATAACTGAAAATTTGAAAATTAACAAAAATTTCCAATTTTTACCAGCGAACTATCGTCCATTAAGGAATCATTCCGACGATAATTCAATAATTTAAAAATCGTCGACTTATCGTCAGAAATCATCTCTATCCGTCAGATATTTTGCCGTCGACAAAAGCGCGTCAAAGTCTGGTGATACGTACTAAATGTTAATTTCCTCCTTGAGGGGAGAATATTAGTCTTCCCTAGGCAGACCTTGAACTCGAAAATATATTTTTGGTTATGGGGGAAGGATATATCCCTTTGGCCTATAGGCCAAAAATTGGGATACACTGTTATCCATGCCAGTGATACTAATCCGCTGAGGCTAAGCGCCAAGCGTCTATGCTAGCACAACGGTGCCAGGCACCCTTCCCCGACTCACGGGTTTTCAGCTCACATTTTATCCGTGCGCTATAAGCCTGATACATGTATCTAAACAGTGACACATACTGGCCATCCCGAGGCGGTCGCCAGTGATCACTGCATAGTTCTGAGTCAACAGTCTGACTGTTCATTATATTCACGAGACTCGAGGCATACGTAGAATCGGTCTATCAAGGTATTATATCAGGAGCACATCGGCTTGGCCTCATTCCTCTGCCAGACAACATGTTTCCTTGACTATGCTGAAAGTACTTGGTGACGAGACTTCCAATTCCTGATTCCACAAAACTGAGACACGGGCGGATCTAGATGCGGGATCTAGATCGAAACGCGGTACGTCTGATGCCGAAAAAAGCTGTAACACGGATATACCCCTCAGCACGACAATCAATGGCAGAGAAAAACCCGATCTACCCCGTAAAAGCCTCCCTCTATTGGGTCGGAGAAAGCCTGCAGATCGGAGAAGATTTTTCGCAGCGCTTCTTATCGACTCAGGTAACTTGAAGAACAAAGGCTTGGAGCGTGATATAAAAACACACAGGTTTCTTCAACTACTGTGGGTGTCAGTAGCATTGAGACCACTTTAAAGCACAAATAAAAATCAATCCAAAAACATACCCCCATTGGCTTCAGGAGGGGTAGCGGACGACTCGAAAGTATGCCTCGAAAATTCTTCTTCCGCTGTTATCTGACCTCCAAAAAGATGTTGACCGGCAGGCAGACCTGTGATACCCTTGGGCTTCTGTCCGCGGCTCAGTATAAATTTTGTCCCTGAAATTGTGGAGTGAAGGGCGCGCGCATACGTTTGTCATTTACGACTTGCTCCGCACTAGGCGGGCTCTTGATTTAGCATTGATTTGTGTGGAATAACTGTCTTCCTTCAATATTTTTTTCTGCCTGGGGGACTTGGCCCGATTGCTGTTTTCGAACTTACAGTTTGAAACTTGAACGAACAGCAGCTATAAAGCGCGTGAGCGCAGGACTGACGAATAACCAACTAAAAAAACCAACCCACACTTAGCTTGAACATCTTGCACTTTTTGACGGTAAGTCTCACCTCACCAACCTGTAGATTCGACTTATAACACTGTTGATCTAGATGAATATCTTGACGATCATCCTCCTGGCATTTACGGCTGTTAGTCCTATTAGTGCACGAGGCATGCCCGGCTCCGAGACCACTGATACCTCATGCATTTGGGAGTCGTGTGGGGGGATCCCGTGCTTGGACACGGCTGTCATAGACACCAGAAGTTGCACCTTAAACGGTGACACGACGACTCAGTACTGTTGCAGTACTCAGAAAGCGTTGTAACGCAAATGAAGGCTCCGGGTATGTCAGCAACAAAACCCTTTATCAGAACACGTACTGAACACAAAATAGAGGTGAAATCCGTTCTGCTCACATGTTAAGCTGCGGTAAAGCACCCCCTAAAGATTCTGGCAGATTGTCTTAGGTAGCATCCTTTATCGCCCTTGTAAAGACTTGTCTATGTCGCCCTTGTCGACTATCGCCAAGGAATTTTTCTTGATAATTGACTGTGCAGACATAGTAAGGATCGATTCAGGAAAGGCTACCTGTGCAATAGAAGGATCTTGATAGTTTCGAGCCTAATGCCATTCGCCAGGTCAATACGAACCAGATCTTTTGTAGGGTTGATGACAGCGATAGTATACCAGTTGACTCGAGTTGTAATCCTGCGACCTCTTGGTACCAGAAGAAGTGTGCTTAGTAGCATTTGGGTCATTCTGTGTCACTGTTAGGGCTGTTCACCGTACCGTATACCGTATGGTGTGCCACCGCATGAAATTAAACAATAAATGTCTATTATGACTAGGGTTCGGCGTTGCTGAATTCGACCTTGCTCCGCAGTTGACATTGATTTGTTTTATGCCACAAATCAACGTTAATCAACAGTGACCTCTGGTTTGAGCGATAAGCTCTTCTCAAGTCTGAAAAGTGATTATCATCTACTTTGTTTGAGATGAAGCTTACTTGAAAAATCTGTGTCTAGACTCTTTATTCTGTGACGTGGCCTGTGGTTTTTCTGTGGTATTGTTTTGAACAGTCTCATACCAACTCCGTATTATTGTATTTGTAAGCAGATTTTAATTGTATCACAGCAAATTTACCACTATTTGGTAATATTTGGAAATAACGCGGAAGGGCCGCGCGGCAGAGCCCCACTAAGGTCCCCGCTTCTGCAATCATTATCGGTTTTGAATCTTTGTACTTATTGACTTGTTCATTGCAGTTGCAATGGCACAGTGCTGTATGTAGTCTATTTGTTTAGGTTACCCACACTCCGTGGGAGTCGGGGAAGCAACCCTGTTACTCCTGAGTCCTCGGCAACCGTACTCGCTCCACACTCGGCTGGTTCTTGATTCAGCCTTGGTGTGTATGGAACTTCAACTGCCTTCATTTTTTTTCTGCCTAGGGAGACTAGGCCCGATTGCTGTTTTCGAACTTACGGTTTGATACTTGAACGAACAGCGACTATAAAGCACATGAGCACAGAACTGACGAACAACCAACTGAAAAATAAACCCACACTTAGCTTGAAAATATTGCACTTTTTGACGGTAAGCCTCACCTCACCAACCTGTAGATCTGACTTATGACACTGATGGTCTAGATGGATCTCTTGACAATCATCCTTCTGGCATTTTCGGCTGTTAGTTCTAATAGTGCACGAGCCATGCCCGGCACCGAGACCACTGACACCTCATGCATTTGGGAGTCGTGTCACATCAAACAACCAAGCGTATGTGAATGACAAGAAGGCGAAAATATAAGCACCACGCGACGCGTACGGAAAAAAATGATGTCAGGGGTGGTTGTGTTGAAACAAAGATCGCAGATTCTAGTAGTGAGCGCTAGTGAGCATCTGCAGATACAACATCAGTTTTATTCATATTTTGATTACCGAGAGCACTACCAAGCCCGCCTGCAACGTCATGGCATCAGTACACGGACGATACCACATTATTATCACCCACCACTATGTGTTACACAGTTAATTGATGATTCTCTTCTGTTGTTTCTCCAAACTGCTCCAGACTACACGACCTCGAGATATCCTTGGTTTGAGTCTCGTATCGAGGACTGCAATTCGCCTAGGCTAGTGGCCATCAGTGAACCCGTGAGGAAAGTAGAAGGCCATACATTACAATATATAGTACAAAATCATGAGAACTAGCATAATTCTGCTATGGACAATCACATTGTTATGTTTGGCCTTATAGAGGAAAGACACTTGCCTGATTTTCCTATGAAATTTTATGATCGAGAGAAGCACCTGATTTTACTCAAACTCCAAAGCATCAAATAATTGACCCGAAAATATAAAGGTTTACAAAGCTTTGTCTAACTGTAAAATTTATATGGTATCTGTCAGAATGATACTACTCGGAGTAAGTTAGACAGAACTACCAAAAGCGCCAGCATGACATATTGCCTGCAACTACCTGCCATTTTATCACCAGCACCAAAGAATTCTCAACCTCAAAACACTCATTTTGTGAAGAAAATCAATTTTATTTATATTAAAATACATATGTAGTTACAGGACAAAAAAAGAAACAGGGAAAGATAGTGGAGAGGGAATATCACAAGAGGGAGAGACCAAGGCCAGCAAGGAACCACGAGAAAAGGCCAATGAGGAATCACGAGGAAAGGCCAGGGAAGGACCACCACGAACGGCCAGGAAAGAACCACGAGGAAAGGCCAGGGAGGGACCACCACGAACGGCCAGGAAAGAACCACGAGGAAAGGCCAGGGAGAGACCACCACAAATGGCTGGGAAGGAACCACAAGGAAAGGCCAGGGAGGGACCACTACGAACGGCCAGGAAGGAACCACAAGGAAAGGCCAGAGAGGGACCACCACGAACGGCCAGGGAGGAACCACAAGGAAAAACCAAGGAAGAACCACGAGGAAACAGCAGATGCTGAGCTCGAGAGGTGGTGGTAGTAGCGGCGAAACAAGATTGAAAGGAACTTAGCGTGAAAATTGCCGTCTTGCACAAACAATGACAAACCAATTTCAACCACTTGCACTGGTCACATGATTTGAGGTTATCCGATAATACTACAGTAAAATTTGAGGCTGAGGTGATGGTCACGTGCGTGATCTTGAATGACATTGTAATTCACGCAATATTTGAATCGACTTATATAGATTTGTAAGTCCTCAACAAACGGTATCTAATTACACTATCATACCTCGCCAGTTGGGATGGCGCAAATTCATGACCTTGTTGGAAACTCTAACACATCGGCGGTTTCGGAATTTTTCCACAAGCTAGACTTTAATCAAAATGGGATTGATAAATAAGGGATTTTCAATTTGAATTTCGACATTGGAACAACAACAAATTTAGATAAATGGTGAAATGACAGAGCAAAGTAACACATTTTGACAAAGATTCCAAGTCCTGTCTAAATAGATAACAATATTTAAAGTTTTCCACTCAGGAAAATGTCAATACAGAATACGAAAATTTGTAATCCAATTGTGTCCATTGGTAAATACAAAATTTGAAGTGCAGAAAATATTCTGTAAAATATTATATAATGACCGGCATTCCCATTCCAGTTTAAACCCCAAATTTTCTTGATTGTGAAATGTGATACAGAAAATGTGAAGTTTTATGCATGATAAAATGATATGGGCGCTAGCTGCGCATTCATAAGGTATCCATTGGGCATTCAGTACACGGAAGAGCGCGATGGAGAACGAAGTGTTTATTTGGCACGGTAAATGGTATAGTACGTATAGTACGATGGTGTCACATAGTTGTGCGTGACTGTTCTACAAGACAAATCTGATCGAAACACAAATTAATAACAGTTGAAGAAACTGTAATATCCACAGTGTTCTTCTTAAGGTTACACTTAACTACATTACAGATGGAACCGCGATGACTCCCGTCCAGAACAATGCACTCTTGGTTTTTTTTGCGGGGAGGGGCTGGGCTCTGATCCGTGACAGGTATATGATAGTGCTGAATTGTGGCGCCTGCACTGTTCAATGAGCAAGTCACTGCAAGACAACCCTCGGGGGCAGGTCCATTCAGACCAAGAAAGGGATCAGGACAAGCCGTCGACACAAATCGGTTGTGTAGCCTGCCTCCCATGAACGAGGGCGAGACTTTTAACATCACATGATACATGGCGAACTTGGAAGAAAATTCCTTCTTCATCAGCCAAGCTAGCGGGCCTAGGATGAAATAAGGTGAATGTCATGATGCCTCCGTAGAGGAACTCACCCTCTTTGAGTTTCTCCGTTCGAGCATCAATACTATCTAGTATATCGTCGGAATTGACAGTCCAGGGGTTGGGTTCAGCAGTCAAAGAGCTGGGATTGACACTGGGCAAAGGATTACTGGCCTGATCATCGGGGCTGGCGGTCCAGGTGGTCCACATGGATGACGATGTGCTAGGATCTGCGATGGCAACCGACGAACTGGAGGGAAGCTTTTCAAATGGGGGGGTGACACTTCAAGGCTGTGGGGCTAAGTGCAATCTTCTCCGCATCTCGCAGAAAGACAACATGTCTATTCCTTCGAGCATCACACCGTTTAACCTCATTCCATACCTGAATAACTATGAACGATTGATTCACTGCAAAAATGTACATGCCGCTTACCTGGTTGCAACATCCTTGAGTTCGGCCTTGGTGTGCTGCTGCCCATGCACGGCAATGGTGCAATTTTCGGAGGTGAAACTGTACAGCGTGGCTCGGTAGCCCTTACGGTTGCCCCCAATGATGAAGACTTCTTGGCCAATATCCTTTTTGAAAGAATCTAGGTTGGCGTTGCGTACTTTTATCACGAATGAGATGGGAACTTCAATCTGTCGGAAGTCAGATATGCATAGGTTGAGGAAAATATTACTGACGAGAGAATGGTCGATGTCAGAGAGTAGGGTCAAGCGAGCATTTGGAAAGTCAATGCTTCGCACGACCCCTTTCATCTGATACTCTGGCCCACGGGCGACTCTCACAACATCTCCAGGTTTGATGTCATAACCCCTGTCTTGCGTGTACTGTAATGTCTGGAGGTGGGGGAGGTGCATCCGCCGAACAACTGAAATGGGAACTGGAATATGCAATGTTCCGTTCAGGAACCACAGATTGTCTGCTCCCTTGGGGAGCCAGCGCACGATCCCACACTTCCCTATGTGCTCCCCAATGAGCACTTCTATGAAATCCCCTATTTGAAGAGATTTAATATTGGGGGGAGGCTTAAAAAGTTGCTGCGTTGGCAGCCGTGCTTGCAGCGCGTGACTCAGAGGGCGATGGTCTAGATAGAACTTCAAAACTTCCACCTATGCCGTGTGTGTTAGACGATTTTGCAAAATACTCAATTGAAAAGAGAAATTCACCTCTTCCTTCGAGACATCTTGACAAAGACAAAATATATCATACACCATCTGAATGATGTGCCCTTCCACACCCAAGTATGGACCTGCCACAACTCGAACCGTGTCGCCAATCTGAAACACGCGCTCTAGGTGCTGTAATCGAAATTCCACTTCCTTTTGGTGTCCACTCAAGATCAATTTCAAGGTGGCAGAACCAGCAGGATGGTCGATTGAGGTGACCTCCCTGATTTCTGTACTAAGATCTCCTTTGACGATCTTGGCCCAATCGCCTACATGCAAGAACTGCATCGAAAATGCAACCACAGTTCTCTTGAGGAATGATTGGTCCCACCCGGATTGTAAATGGAGTTGAATGTTGTCGGCATGAGGGTAGACGACACATTCTAGGCGATCGCGGTGGAGGTTGTGAAGTAGGAGGCCCATATAATATTTTTCTCCTTTATACTTGCATCCTACAACTTCTTCGCCATGATTGATGTCGGAGACTGTGTTTCCATTTGGAAGGCGGGATCGGTTGAGTAGGGACCGAGATCTCGGGGGCATGGGGTATGGGAAATCCCGTGGGGGAACTAAGACCGCAATGAAACCATTTGGTAGATCGGAATCAAAGACTTGGGCTATGTCGCCCTGATACTTGCCATGCTTTATCCTCACCCACGCTGGATTGGGAAGCTTGCTGCAAGAACACTCAACCACTTCACATTCCTCATCTGATATGCGAACATATTGCTTTACGGCAAGGTAGAGCGAGAAAGGAAGCGATTTTGTGATTGTTTTAGGGCTGTCTGCCACCACGTAAAGCTGGCCGGCTATCCAAGCTGACACCTTGACGGCAAAAAATTTCTTCCAAAGGTGTGCAGCGATAAAATCTGTGACATTTCCTGTGATTGATGAGTGAAGAATGACATATCGTCAATAGAAAGACTTATGCTGGACATGAAGAAGATACATCCTCCCGTCCTGCAATCCAACTGAAGGGATCAAGTCAGATATCGAGGAGGGAATAGTCTGGCAATCTTGCGATGAGCTGCGCTGTGTCGCCTCAAATCTATTTGTCATGTCATCGACGACTGCAGCAAACCTAGTGGCCGATGATGATCCTGGCAAGGACGTGACCTTCCATAACTCAGAGGGGCCATTGTGGTCCTCCTCCTCCTCTGCAGCCAGATTGAGGTAGGGATTTTTCAACTATGGTGGCTGTTTAGCGCATGAAGGTATCGGAATCATCCTATTTTTGCTTACTTTGGCTGGTCTACGTGAACTTTGAACACGCGCACTGGATGATCGTCTGCCAGAGGAAGAATCATCGGGAGCAGATGCCAGATGTATGTGCTTCGCCATTACAGCACAAAGGTTTGTTAAGGCGAGGTTGTCATCACCGTCACCGGAGAATAACGCATCTCGGGATTCCTTCCAATCGTTTGGAGAATATCGATTGCCGAGGTACAATGAAAGGACTTCTTCCATCTGAGCGTATGACATGTCGGTGGTAAGGAATTGCTCCAGAATTGCCCATGCACATTTATCCGCCAGTGGTGCTGTCTGATTCCCTGTGATACACTCATGAATAATGATATCGGCATATGATATTGCTACTGACTGTCATCAATTCTGATGCGCTTCAGGATAGGTGCATCATCATTGGATGCAGCACGTTTGGACATAATGTAGTCTATAGAATATGGTTTAGCATTATCATAAGTGAACTTAGTTACTTGACGTCACATACTATATTTAATAGTCTACTCAGAGTCTAAGTACTGTCGAGTTAAGGTAGTAGTAATGGAAAGAAAACCATGAAGGCGCAAGATCAGTATTTATAGGGAACAACTAATTTGGAAGCTTAGCAGGTGTGGACGGTGGAGATTGTGGATGATGGTGGACATGGCAAATTGTCTATTGTATGGGAGGCATTGTGGACCATAGCGCTGTTTTTTGTCCCAAGTTTAATTGTTGAACTAAAGCAAACCCACTATTACTGGTAATAGATAGCGTACTACACTGCAAATTTGTATTCACACTCTGTTGACAATTGTGCGAGAATCGGAAAAAGACAATTTCGGAAAGACGCAGCCTAAGTTAATATACAGAATGACTTTACATATTGAAACTCAGTTGGTGATGCCGGTCCGGCAGAACTTTCCAGAATGTCAGTGGGCGCAAAGTGGGCGCTTCAGTAATATTTTGGGCAGAGTTTGATTATGTAGTCGTTCAGTATATAGGTAGCATCTTTTCAACAACTTCCCTTTCTTTTTGACTTTCACTTTAGCAATTTACCGTACTGTATAGATTGTACATGACGGAACTGTAGATTGTATATGACCGTACTGCATAAATTGTATATGTAGACTTTAGAATTTGACTTGGCATGTAGAACATGAATCATATTTGAAGAAGGCTACCTGCTCTGCGCAGCTCTTGGTGCGGCTTCCTTGGACGTGAAAATACCCCAGCTTTCTACTCAAAATTTGGATAGTAAGTACGCACTTGATTTAAACAGACAGTAGTTCATGCCCTAACTTCAGATTGCCGCTCCATACAAAGTACCCATGGTGCGTACTTACATGGATGTTAATTTCCGAGAAGAATGACCGCATGTAGCATATCTTCTTGCGGCTTTACAAGCTTCAATCGTCTGTCATGTCTCCTATTCATTCCTGAGCTTCGCGCTCTCTCAAGCTCTTCACCTCTCTGTGCCTCAATGTATTGTTCTACCAAGGAACGGATGTCAGCATTCGTTAGCTCGTCTGTTTGAGCCCCGGATTTTGAATACTCTCAGGCATTTCCCAGCAATGTGATCCCCAATGTCTGTCCAATCAACTGGATTCTGATAAGTCAGTGCGTGTTTTGCATCCCATGTTATGTCATCACATATTACTAACATATGCTATGATCGCCATCACAATAGCTAGTGACTGAGGACAGTCGCTTGGTGATGTTGCATGTTTGCGACACCAGATGGAGATGGTCGGTTCAGCATCATTGGTAGATGTTGCTCCAAAAACCAGGCTGTGGTGTGTGCTATTGTACGTCTTGCACTCTGTCAAACTCACGTACATTGATTGATGAAAATAGCTCACCGTTACGGTTTGTACTCACCCCCTGTCTGTGTGTTGCAATACTTGCTTAATGATACCTTCATTCTTGTCAAAAATATGAATATTTCCTGTGTCACTGCCGCCAACAACAACGGTAGCCTGTTCCCCAAAAACAACCTGTTTTGGAAATGTCTTCACTGGATTGGTATTATAGGTACGGAGGCACGCTCCATCTTCCAATCGATGCAAGCTAAATCTGTTCGTCACATTGTCGATTAGGAACAGTGTTTGAGGGGCGTCCACAGCAGCGTGCCCGCTTTGGTAAATTGGTAAGTAAATTTTGACTTGACTGATGCATAACGCTCACATCATTGGTCCAGCCTTGTTTGTAGCGATGATAGTGCCATCTGAACCCCGAAGGGTATGGCTAAAACATCATTGAACATCTACTAATATATGTCTAGACATGCACCTACATCTCGCCGTCATACATCCTGAATACTAACAAGTTTCTACTCGCTGTTCGATTGAAGTTGACAGTGCACAGGATCATAGTGGAGAGCTCAACGCTGAAGATTGGTATCAATGGTCCTTTAAAGTCAAATGCCCATACTTGAACCCATCTGTCGCGCGTTCCACTTGCAATACGAGTATCGCCGCTGGTGTGGTCATATGTAAGGCACATGATTTCTTTACCCGTTGTCACGCACCAAAGTGTTTGGTAGCGAGAACACGGCTTTTTCATTTTAATATTCATTTCCCATATCACTCCTTACGTCTATCTTCTTTCATTTTCCCAACTTTGCGATTCTCGAGTTATTTCAAGATCATTACGACATTTGGCGTTCTTTCGGCTCACCACGTTCAACAAAGGTCGACCCACTTTCCTCAAATTCCCACGCTTCCAATGCCCTCCCATCTTCGACCCTTACACTCCCAGACGACCTCTATGTTCAGCCAGACCTTGCCATGTTGTGCAAAAATCTCGAAATCCGCGCGTTATACGTCCATTTCCTCATCATTCCCAATCCTCTTCCACAACTTCTTCCACCATTCCTTCCAAGCCATTATCCACTCGATCCTCACAACCATGACGACTATGAATGCCCACATCAATCTATCCTCCCTACTCATTCCAGAGATTGCAAACAAATCAGCCAACCTATGCAGATGACCATCCCTTATCGTGTTGGGGAAGAGCCTCACAGACTGTATTTACCCCATGATCCCTGCAAGTCGACATCCTGCATGGCAACCACATGACATCTTTACACCAGGCCATTGGATCATCCCATCATCATTGCACTGCATCACTGCACAGCACTTTGTCATGCTCACCAAGCGTGTGGTAATGCTGACTGAGGAGGATTTATCATCAT